>JABFIG010000215.1:0-36357 GCA_017139545.1 Ambrosiella cleistominuta | reverse complement strand
TTTTTTTTGTGGGTTTACTTTACTATGGCACCATATTGCAAATGTAGCACAGTGTTATTGCTACAATATTAGACTCACCCATCAGCTAGCCACAACAATATCTTTATCCACTAATCATAGCCTTCCATTTGTCCCACAGCAATTTTCTCTCCTAAGTCCCTCCAGCCTCAGTCTTCCACTTCTTTTATTATATAAGATTCATTTTACTGCAATACTATGCTATTTTTATCACTATATAATTGGGTGATTACTAGTAGGGTTACAACAACCCATACCAACTCCTCTTTCAGTAGGCACTTAGACCATGGCAAATATCACACTGTTCATTGGTTGAATTGGCAGTTGCTGTCATTGTTTACTTTCACAATGTGCTCCACTTTCCCAAATCGTTCATGTTATCACAATCGCTTACTATCACAGCCTCCACCATCACTACCGAAAACGCCACAATGGCGTCCTCATCATCGCCGAGTTCTTCTGCTGCACAGAACAACAATAGTATCTCTACTCATTGTGACGCCATCGAAACTACATCGCTGCTTGGAAATGTCGCTGCGACTGGTGACAACGGGACTTTTGCACCGCTGCCGCTGAGAGCTGGTTCTCCGTTTAGCATTTTGAGTGAACAGCAATCGCTTTTCACGTCGCCGCGCGGGCGCGATGGCGGCGCGGAGGCCAGTGCCACGGGGCTGCGGTATGTGATGGAAGAAGATGAGGGCGAGGAGCAGCACAACGGGGTGTCATCGTTGGTGGTGGGAGGAAAGCGGAAGACCGGCGCAGTGGCGGCCATGCCAGAGACCAAGCGAGAGGCTCTCATGATGTGAGTGTTGCTGACGTGGTAAGCCCAATGCACTTTTGAGAAGAAGAGACTGACGATTGGACGACATATCATAGGTATCTCCAGTATTACGTTCCATGCACGTCGTGGCTCCGACAGTACAAAGTGTCGTACATTAGCGGCGACTTCACAGCAGCACTGACGATGGCCTCAATCTACATCCCAATGGCGCTTTCCCTGGCCGACAACCTCGCGCATCTGCCCCCGATAAATGGCCTGTACTCCTTTTTCTTTGCGCCGCTCATATACGCGATCCTCGGTAGCTCGCCGTTGATGGTCGTCGGCCCCGAGGCGGCGGGATCGCTGCTCGTCGGCACGGCGGTCAAGGCTAGCATTGACGCGAACCCCGGCAGCGAAGACAAGGACGACTTGCACACGGCAATTGCCGGCGTGGTCACGGGCATGGCTGGGGCAACGGTGCTCATTGCTGGTCTGGCGCGTCTAGGCTTCCTCGACAGCGTGCTCAGCCGGCCGTTCCTCCGGGGCTTCATCTCGGCAGTCGGCTTTGTCATTGCGGTGGATCAGATGATCCCAGAGCTGGGCCTGGCGGCCTTGGCCAAGAAGACGGGTGCTGCACACGGCAGTTCGTGGACCAAGATGGTGTTTATGGCGGAGAACCTGGACCGGACGCACCGGATGACGGCGCTGGTAGCTCTGGTCAGCTTCCTGTCCATAATGTTCTTCCGAACGCTCAAGGCTCGCCTCCAGCCGCGGCAGCCGTGGGTCGCGTACATACCTGATCGCCTGTTTGTTGTGGTCGTTGCGTCGGTGCTCTGCGCGTACTATGACTGGGACAGCCAGGGCGTCGAGATCCTGGGGCCTGTCCGCGCCGCGTCTGGCGGCCTGTTTACCTTCCAGTGGCCGTTCAGGGCGTCGATGCTCAAGCACATCCGCAGCGGCATGAGTACGTCGTTCCTGATTGCGTTGCTTGGCTTCTTCGAGTCGTCGGTGGCAGCCCGGGGGCTCGGCGGGTCTCCGCAGTTCCCGTCGATTGAGCTCTCAGCCAACCGCGAGCTTGTAGCTTTGGGCGTGGCTAATGTCGTCGGAGCCTGTTTCATGTGTCTTCCTGCCTTTGGCGGTTACGGCCGGAGCAAGGTCAACAAGTCGACCGGCGGCACAAGCCCGATGAGCTCCATCTTTCTTAGCGGCATCACGTTCCTGGCCATCCAGCTACTGCTGCCATACTTTTACTTTATCCCCAAGCCGGTGCTAAGCTCCATGATCTCAGTCGTCGCCTGGTCGCTCATTGAAGAGGCGCCGCACGACATTGGCTTCTTCCTCCGCATCCGCGGCTGGACGGAACTTGCCCTTATGGCCACTATCTTCCTGTCCACCATCTTCTTCTCGCTAACTTTTGGCATTGCCATTGGCATCGGTCTCTCGCTCCTGCAAGTAATCCGCCACTCGACGCGTCCGCGCATTCAGATTCTCGGCCGCATCCCCGGCACTAACCGCTTCGACAACGCCGAGACCCACGCCGAAAGCCTCGAGTATTTTGACGGCTGCCTGATTGTCAAGATCCCCGAGCCTCTGACGTTTGCCAACACAGGCGAACTCCGCAGTCGTCTCCGGCGCCTGGAGCGGTACGGGGCCATGGTTCACCCAGCACTGCCGGCCACGCGTGCCCAGGAGCATAACCGGAACATTATCTTTGACATTCACGGCGTCACCTCGCTAGATGGCTCGGGCACGCAGGTGCTGGAGGAGATTGTGCGTAGCTATCGCGACCAGGGCGTACGTGTCTTCTTCAGCCGGGTTCCTGTTGCCGGCCATCCCGTGCGTGTGTATATGGAGCGGAGTGGCATTATCGATATGATTGGCGAGGATAATCTGACGACCGATGTCTATGAAGCAGTGAGATGGTCCGAGATTGCCGAGGGTCAGGCTGCTCCGTGACAGGAAGGGAGAGAGAAAAAGAAGAAGTGGGGGTTTGTTTGTGATTGGTTGGTAGTCTTTGGGTGTGGTTTACCGTAATTTATCTATGTGCTCACGTAACCTTTATAGGTGGGAGGCAGTTACTTGTTTTGGTTATGCTTTCTTATTCTGTTTATCTGTTTTGCTTTTATTGCCTTTTTGTTTTGTGTTGAAATTTGTTTTTACGTGACATCGTTAGTATATCAGTGAGTAGTTGCAATCTTTGTAGTCGTTCTTTTCTTCCATTTCCGAGATACCTACCTTGTCGAAGTTTGAGTTTGTTAATATAAAAAGTAACGTGATTTAGACACGGCATTTCTTTCAATCACATCATGTATTAACTTGTGGTGGCTGTACCATTATATATATATTTACAGAATAAAAATCGTAATCAATCATGAAAAAATCTCATTAGCCCTTCTTTCCTGTTTTCTTTCTCTCTCCCTGTGTCTCACCGTGTTTACATTTCGTTAACAAACAAGCCAGCCATTCCCATTCCCGTGCCAATACACATGCTTGTCAGTAGAATCTTCTTCTTCTGTCGCCGCAGCTCGCTGAGCCCAGTAACAATTTGCCTCGCTCCGGTGCAACCCAGCGGGTGGCCTAGGGCAATGGCGCCGCCGCGCGGGTTCATCTTGACGTGATCAAGACCCAGAAACTCCTTGGTGTACACGGCCATGGTAGCAAAGGCCTCGTTGACCTCGATGACGTCAATGTCGTCGAGCGTCAGATTGTGCTGTCTCAGCAGCTTGGGAATGGCAACCGTCGGCCCGATGCCCATGATGCGGGGAGACAGCCCGGTCACGGTGCTCCCGACATACTTGCCAAGGATCGGCTGGCCGAGCTTCTGCGCCGTGCTCCGCTTCATAAGCAGGATGGCAGCGGCACCGTCAGTGATTTGTGAGGCATTGCCGCCGGTGGTCGCAGGTCCCCATTGCGGGAAAGCGGCACGGATCTTGCCGAGATTTTCGGCGGTGGTCCCCGGGCGGATGCCCTCGTCCTTGGTGAGGGTGACTTGCTGGAGGGCGTCATCAGGGCCCTTGACCTTGACAACGATGGGGACGATCTCGTCGGCAAAGAGGCCAGCAGCCTGGGCAGCCTCGGCGCGGCGGTACGACTCGGCGGCATAGATGTCGAGGTCTTTACGGTCCAGGTTGAAGTCGCGGGCAACGTTCTCGCTGGTCCAACCCATGGGCTCGACGGCATCGCGGGCTTCTTGGGTTTTGGAGAGGACATCTTCGGAAAAGGGCTGGTCGATCTTGTCACCACCAAAGGTCATGGACTCAGCGCCAATGGCGAGGCCGATTTGGATGGAGCCGGTGGCGATGGCGGAGGCGATGTCGGCGGTGGCTTTGAGGCCGGAGGAGCAGAAGCGGTTGACGGAGTAGGCGGCGGTGGTGTTGGGAAAGCCGGCGGCCAGGGCGGCGCAGCGGAGTTTGTAGCAGGATTTACCGTCGGAGACCTGTTTCCTTCAGGTTAGTGTTTGTGTTGGGGGAGGAGAAGGAGGCTTACGTTGCCAAGGCAAATATCTTCAACGAGTTTAGGGTCCAGGTTGCTGCGCTTCTTTACTTGCTGTAGCAACAGGTACACAATGTCTTCGAGCTGCGAGTCCTTGAAGCCGCCCCTGAACGATTTGCACAGCGGCGTGCGGATGGCAAGGGTAATGACGACATCATCGGGGTTCTTTTGCTGAATCTTGGCCAGTGCGGAGCCGGGCGCGAGGTGGTTGAGGAGGGACGAGACACGTTCGGTCATGGTGATTATGATGGGGTTAGGAGACACGAAAAGGGTAGTTGCCTGTAATGGATGGCGGGTTGATTTTGATAGTTAGATGAGAAGGGAGCAAAGATAAGATTAGATTAAATCAAAGACTTGATCGAGAGCGAGAGTTGTGAGACAAGACACACGAAATACAAGCAGAAGAACAAAATTGTTGTTATAAGTTCTTTCTATGTATCGCGCAAGATCCGGATTTGGAGAGCGCAAAAGGATCATCAGCCCATACAAACATATATACATATATATAAGCGCAACAACAACCACTTTGTTGACCTGCTCCAACAACAACATATCATAGCAAAAGAACCCTCGGTCTTTTCCCTTGTGTGCTGAGCCCATGATTGGCTGATTTTTTCTTCTTAGTGTTCTTCACACACATCCAGCCGAGGTCCACATTGCATTAACCCTGGGCTTTCAGACCTTAATTATTAGTCAGCTCAGCACTTGGATGTTCTGATGGACTGAGCGGGAGGTCAAGTGTTCGGTTGTTGGAGGCGGGATTTAGTTATATGCATGAGAATTACCATTATTGTTATTGTTTGGGATCTGGTATTCTTATTCTTTGTTATTTACCGACTTGTTATCCGAGAGTTTGTTGTGTGTAAGTTAGAGAATTTGCAAAGATCCTGTGCCTTCGCCTGATTAAAAGAAGCCGCCCTTGTTCTTGAATGTGCATATGATTTGACTAACATCTTCTTATAGACGTTGCTTATTTCCACTTTTGTTTTAAAAAAAAAATACATATATATTCATAAACCCCTCTCCGCTAAAATGGCCACCGCCGCTGCCACTGGAGCCCTCGCCGTTCTTCACGGTTACATCTCCATCCTTGAAATCTTCCTCTGGACGAAACCGGCCGGCCGCCGCGCCTTTGGCCTCAAGGCTGAGTTCGCCGAGCAGACTAGGGTGCTCGGGATGAACCAGGGCATCTACAATTTGTTTTTGGCCGCGGGGCTGGCGTGGAGTCTGGTGTATCCGGACATCGCGGTGGCAAGGCAGTTACGCATATTCTTTGCGGGGTGCGTGAGTGTGGCCGGAGTTTTTGGGGCGGCGACGAGTTCCAAGAAGATTTTGTATGTGCAAGGCGTTCCGGGACTGATTACGTTGGCGTTGAGCGTGTTAAGCATGTAGGTTCACTGAGGAGAGAAGGAGAGAAGAGGGTATGTTTTAGTGTAGATATGAGTTGTTTCTTTGTTTTGTGTTTTTGATCTCTTGAGCTATGTGCCCTCTTTTTTTGTGTGTTGTTTAGATATATAGCATTCAAATTAACTCAATCTGTCTTGACGGCCACGTATGTTGCGCTTTGATATGTTCCGGAGTTTGCGGAATCCCGCTTCCCGCACGCTTTAGATAGACCCTTTTGTTGATAACCCTAAAATGACTACTACCTTAAGTGAGCTTACCCCTGATCTTGTTGTTGAATTAGTTGCAAGATATTGGTCATAATAAGCCAAAGTAAACCTGTGCTTATGCTTTTTCTTTTGGAATCACATTGTAAATCACATTAATCTCTAATTATTTATTTATTCATTATTTATAAGGCACTCAAAAAATGAACCCCCTCCCGCCGAATGCCTTGGTGACCTTTGCCTCCGGCGTCGACCTGACGGCAACCAAAGCCGATGTCCGCATTCTGCATTACAATGACGTCTACCACCTGGAACAGGCGAGCGCGGAGCCCGTGGGCGGCTATGCGCGCTTTATCAGCGTGGTCAACGAGTACCGACAGGTGCCGGCAACTGCGGATACGGGGCTGGTGACGGTGTTTTCGGGGGATGCGTTTAATCCGAGTTTGGAAAGTTCGGTAACCAAGGGTGGGTACTTTCCTTTCTGCAGTTCAACAGCAACAACCAAGAAGAAGCAACTACCGGTTTCAGGTTGTGATGACAGAAACGGAAGGAGGTTGTGTTGTTGCTGGTGGTAATGGCCGAGAAAGGAAGCCGGTTCGATATATCTACATATATTGATGATTTTTGGGTATTGATGCAAATATAGGCGAACACATGGTTCCTGTGCTGAATCAGATTGGGACTGATGTTGCTTGTGTTGGGGTGAGTTAATTTTGTCACTGGGATACGCATACTGGTACAAGTATACAAGATATATATGTCTACGTATATATGTGTGTTGTCTACTAGCATTGCTTACTAATAATATTCTCGTCATTGCCCAGAACCACGATCTCGATTTCGGCGTCGCCCAGTTCGCCCATCTTGCCTCCAAGTGCGCCTTCCCCTGGCTCCTTGCCAACGTTCTCGACCCCGCCCTCGGCCCCGACGTGCCACTTGGCAACGCTAAAAAGACCCACTGGCACACGACGCCCACCGGCCTCAAAATTGCTTTTGTCGGTCTCGGCGAGCGCGAGTGGCTCGACACCATCAACTCACTGCCGCCAAACATCATCTACAAATCGGCATCGGCAACGGCCCACGAGCTGGTGCCGCAGCTCCGAGAGCAAGGGGCCAATTTGGTGATTTGCGTCAGCCATCAGCGGGAGCCCAACGACAACAAGCTGGCCGAACAGACGGCAGGACTGTTTGACTTGATTCTTGGCGGCCATGACCACTATTATGCGCACAGCCGCATCAAGGGCACGCATGTACTGCGCTCGGGCACTGACTTTAAGAACCTGAGCTACATTGAGGGCCGGCGGAGACGGGCCGGAGACGGAGACGGAGACCTGGACCTTTCGTCTGACAGCAAGCAAGGGTGGGAGTGGGACTGGGACATTGTGCGGCGAGACGTGTACTCAAGTGTGGAGCCGGACCCGGCGGCATCGGCGCTCGTTGACCGGCTGACGGCATCCCTCAAAAAGAACCTGGCGCGGCCGATTGGGTGGACGGCGGTGCCGCTGGACGCGCGGTTCACGACGGTGCGCATGGGTGAGAGTAACATAGGCAATCTCGTGTGCGACATTATGCGCGGCCACTACGACGCTGACTGCTGCATCATGGCGGCGGGCACGGTGCGGAGTGACACTGTGTACCCGCCGGGCGTGCTGCTGGTCAAGGATATTACTAATTGCTTCCCGTTTGAGGACCCGGCGATTCTAATCCGTGTGACGGGGCGGGCAATCTGGGCGGCACTGGAGAACGGCGTATCGCAGTATCCAGCGCTGGAGGGGCGATTCCCGCAGGTGTCGAATATCCGGTTCCAGTTTGACCTGAAGCGGCCGTCAGGACAGCGGATTGTAGAGGCTACGATTGGCGGAGAGCCGGTTGATTTGGAGAGAAAGTACAAGCTGGCGACTCGGGGGTATATGGGTCGGGGAAAAGGTAGGTTCGGGCGGATTCTGAGCTGAGTTGAGTCAAGTTGGGGGCTGTTTCTTTGACGACTTGATGTGATGACTCATCATTAGCATCATCATAGTAAGAGAAGAAAAAGAAAGAAAAATCAGTACTAACCTACAAAAAAAAACAACAGATGGCTACGAAGCCCTCCTCGTCAAATCAGAAGGCGGCGAGGCTGAGGAAATCGTTGACGAAGAAAATGGCATCATCCTCTCGGCCATGTTGCGACAGTATTTTATGGGCCTCCGCACAGTTGGCAAGTGGCGTCACCTGTCGAGCCACTGGGAGAAAGTGGCTGACAAGCTGCTGGTGGAGCCAGCGCCGACGTTGGGTGTGGCGGAGAAGGAAACGGAGCATCGGCAACGGCGGAAACAACATCAAGAACAGCAAGAGACTGGGGTATCAAAGTGGGTCGAGTGGCTGGAAAAGCGGGTCGGCTGGAAGAAGGCGCCGGTGGACGAGGACAAGTCAGTCGCCGGACTGGAAGCATCCGAACAAGAAGCAGACACAGAAGATGAGGACGATGACAGTGACAGGATCGACGGCGAGATCCTGCTTCTCCGCAAGTTCTTTGCCAAGTGGGCCAAGAAGGCCGGAGTAAAGACGGTGCTATGCGACGAGTTCAAGAAGGAGGATTTCATGGTTGACTGGACGCGGGTGATTGCGCCCAAGTTGGAGGGCCGGATTGTGATGATGGAGTGAGTGAGCAGCTGGAGGGAGAAGGATGGAAAAGAGTGGATTTTATAGAAGGAAAAGACGTGATATTTTATAGCCGACAAGACAGACGATTTTATGTATGTAGACACAGCTCAGATATTGACGATTGATACAGACTTGGTCTCAAGTAGAGGCAAAAATAACTATCGAGTCATGAGAGTGAGGTTACCGACAAGGGTGATCCATGTTGGCGAGGACTCGATTCCTCTATCCACTTGATCCCTCCATGGAAACCGCAACTACTTAAATTGACCCCTACCTAGTTCATTAGTTTCTTCCAGAATCGTCATGTAAGCAAAAAAAAAGATTTTTAATGACTGGACTTGGCGCTCTCAACACACATACACGGGCAAGAATAAGAAAAAAATTGGCTGTCTTGGCCTATCACATCACTGTCCTTATCTGGGCAGTTGCTTTATTTGGTCTCTTGTCTTTGGGTAACTAGATTTTTTAGTAGTCCCGGAATCCCGCCTCCAGTTCCCGCCATCATCATGATTACTTTTGTTTTGAATTTATAAAAGTAAAATAAAACTAACAAAAAAGAAAAGCCTCTGATTGTATCTCTTACGAACATTTATACCTTGTATCTACATACACACACACACACACACACCTTCTCTCCACCACCAATGACTGACCACCCCGCCAAACATGACCCATCTCCCGGGTCCGCCTCCGTATCCGGCCCCACTCCCCCCGATGTCGATGTCGAGTCCGGCTCCGGCCTCAAAGCCCGTGTGAAATCCTGGGCCACGCGCTTCCACCTCGAAATGGAGACCATTGAGCCGGTCGACCTGTCGCGGAAGACGGACAAGCACTACTTTAAGCTGTTTACACTGTGGTTCACCATGAACTTTACGTTGATTGGGTGAGTGTGAACTTTTGAAATAAATAAATAAACATATATAAACATGTACTAACGTCACCGCCTCCCTTCCCACAGCATCTCTACTGGCATGTCCGGGCCCCTCGCCTTCAATATGTCCTTCCGCGACACCTCCATCACCGCCCTCTTCTTCGCTCTCCTCACCGCTGCCCCCGCCGCCTTCTTCACCACATTTGGCGCCCACCTTGGCCTCCGCCAAATGACCCACGCCCGCTACTCCTTCGGCCCCCGCCTCGTCGCCCTGCCCATCCTTCTCAACGCTGCTACCCTCACCGGCTACGCCATCGTCGGTGATATCCTCGGCGCCCAGGCCCTCGTGGCCATCAATCCAGGCTCTCCTAGAAAATCCGGATCCGCTCCCCCCTTGTCCATTGACGGCGGCATCGTCATCATCGCCGTGCTCACTCTTGTCATCATCCTCTTCGGCGCCCGGCTGCTCCACCTCTTTGACCTCTACGCCTGGGTTCCCACGTTTGTGTCGCTCATTGTTGCCCTTGCCTTCTCGGGCCACCATCTCGCCCACCCCAGCGTCGTCGCCTCCGGGTCCAGGTACCCGCCGGCCACCGCTCCCATCGTGCTCTCTTACGGCTGTCTCATTGCCGGCTTCTTTCTGCCATGGGCTGCCATTGCCTCCGACTTCACCGTCTACTTTGCCCCGACCTGCCGCAAGACCACAGTCTTCTTCTATTCGCTTGCTGGGCTCCTCCTCGGCGCCGTACCCATGATTATCCTGGGCGCGGCCATTGGCGCCACCGTCCCGCTGGTCCCCGATTGGGAAGCTGCCTACGCTACCAACTCGGTTGGCGGTGTGCTCGGCGCCATGCTTGCACCCGCCGGCCACGGCGGCAAGTTCCTGCTCTTCTGCCTCGCCATGTCCGTCATGGGGAATGCCGCCGGGACGCTGTACGCGCTGACGCTCAATGTGCAGGCCTTTGTGTCACTGCTGTGGCGCTCGGTCCACCGAGTCTTCTTCCTCATCACGCTGACGGCCATCATAATTGCTGTGGCCATCAAGGCCGCCGAGTCCTTCCTCGAGTCGCTCAACAACTTCCTCGGCATCATCGCCTACTGGCCGGCACCGTTTATCTCCGTCGTGCTGCTGGAGCACTATGTCTTCCGCCGCGGCCAGCTCGACAACTACAGGATCTCGGCCTGGGATAAGCCCCACCTGATGCCAACGGGGGGCACCGCCTGCGTGGCCAGTGTCGCCAGCATCGGCATCATTGTGCCGTGCATGGCGCAGACATGGTATGAGGGGCCGATTGCGGAGCACGCGGGGGACATTGCCTTTGAGATGGCGTTTGCGGTGAGTGCGTTGTTATATGTGCCGCTGCGATATTGGGAGATTCGGAAGCAAGGGCGGCTGTAATGTGGACTGGCTTGACGCAGCATCGACTAGGAAAGAAAAGTCAGTGTTTGAAAGAAAGAAGAAAATTGAAGAGATTTGCGTTGTATGCTGGACTCACTAGGGTTTATATATAGAGTGTGCAGGCCACACATTGTGTCATGTCATGTTCTTCAATCGATCCGATGTCTGATTTTACAGTCATGACGTTGAGAGTGGGTCCCCTCGGTGGCACCTATATACGGTAAGTACATACGTATGTACATATGTGATGTGTGATGATGTATGTACCTACCCTACATATCTGCATCGTCCAGCCGCAACAACCTAGTTGGGAAACAGTCTCATAGGGTAAACCTTCTGCATTTGACATATGTACATACGTACATCCAGTCTGACTAAGCATCATCATCATTGTATTCTTTTCTTAACACATGCTTGTTTTACATACCCTATTAAAACCACACGATTCCAACCACAAAGCCAAAAAAATCACAAAGAAACAAACAAGAACCAACTGAAACTCTAAAATCTCTACAAGAAATACAGTATGCATGTTAACCCGTATATAACAATCTTGACATAACTTAACCCAGTTTAGTCCGCCTCCGGCTTTTTTTTCCACACATCATAAACGGACATCCACTCATCATCTACCACCACCATCACCACCCCTTTGAGAAAAGAAATTTATCATTATGAGTTTCTCTCCTTCAGTGGAATTACTGTTTAATAGCATCACTCAAACACTCCAGAGCCTAAGATAAAAGATAGACAAGTTAGCATATATTACGAAGAAAAAGAAATAACACAAGGCGCTTGCTTACCTGGCTCGGCCAGATTCCCTGATTGTTCAGATGCTTGGCCATGCCCTTGACCAACTCAATCTGATCGTCAACACTCAGCCCCGTAATCGCTGTCTCCATGACATTGCCAAGATTCGCCTTGTGCGAGGCAATAAAGCTGTGGTAGTACATGTAGGCAAAGAAGCCCATGATAAACTGGCAGTCCATGCGATCAGTCATGCCGCCGTGGCCGGGAATCGAGTCGCCAAAATCTTTGATCTTAAAGGTGCGCTTGAGACCAGACGCAAAGAAGCCACCAAACGGCGCAATCAGCGACGCAAACGTCGACAGGGCCAGCGTGTGGAACATCATGGGCTCGGTAGTGAAGGAAACGGTAAACCCCGGAGGCAGGAAAAAGTACTGCGGTAACGAGTACGTCTTGGGCAGGAACACGGGGTTTGGCGTGCACGAAAGGCCGCTGAGCACGTTGGCCCCGAGGTCGGTCACGGGACAGATGAAGAAGCCGGACCGCATCATCAGCTTGGCCGTCAGCAGACCAAACAGGTTGGTCATGATCCAGGCGCCAATGAAGCCCTCGACCGTCTTCTTGGGGGAGATCTTGATGAGCTGCGTGCGGCCAAAGGTGATGCCGCAGATGTAGGCCCAGATATCATTGTTGATGACGAGCGTAGCGGGCAGCAGGAACCAAATCATGCCCTCAAAGACATTGTTCATGACAAAATGGGCCTGCACGACAATCAGGTACAGCGCCATATGGGTCCAGGCGAACTGGGTGAACTGGAACTTGTACTGGCCGGCCTGGAGCGTAGTAACAAAGAAGACGAAGCCTGTTGGGATTAGGATTAGTTTTCATGATATCATCAAACAACAAAACACCCCACATCATGACCCACCAAAGACATAGAGGATAAAGCTAATGAAGCGGTGGTGCGTGGCTAGCGGCAACAGCACCTTGTCGACCAGCACAATGTGCTTGAAGTAGTAAATGACCGACTCGCCATACAAAAAGTACATGGTCGTGGCGAGCCAGTACCAGTTGAGGTTCTTGGTCGAGCGCAGCTGGCGCATGCGACTGGGCACGCTGGCAATGGCAATCACCTCCTTGAACGAGATGATTTGTACCACTGTGATGATGGCGATGACGTAGATGTGGCCGGCACACAGCGCAGCGAGGAAGCCAAAGGCCATGATGAGGGTCCAGAGCGTGCGCACAAAGAAGTTGGCCTTTTTTTTTTCAAAGTCGGCTTTGCGCTGTTCAGGAGTCTGTTGGAGCGGAGCAGGCACACAGGCAGGCAAAAGAAGTCAGCCATTTGTTACGAGATTGAGATTAGGGAATTTGGCGTGGACACCAGACACTGGACACCATCGGGGGAGAGAAAGATCCGCCGCAACTTTGTTTCGTGAACCCTTGGATTCTGGACAACTTACCTCAGTCACGGTTTCAGCGGGCTTTTCCTTTTTGGGACTGTTCCGGGCGCGGATGACGGGAGATCCCGAAGTGGTGTTGCCATCGTCGCTGGCCTCGCTTTGGGAGCCGCCGGCCTTGGTGGCTTTACGTCCACGGCCCATTGTGTGTATGTGTGTGACTGTGACTATTTGATGTTGATACTTTTCATTTGATTCTGTTGTTTTTTTCAGGCGATCAATCAATCAGTCGGTCGGTCGCGGGGTGGGGAAGGAAGCGGCACGGAACGGGATAGTCGGCCGTGTTGGTCGGTCGGATTAGAGCAACAAGTTTTTTTGGGAGGAGGGGGGAAACTGTGTGCCCTCCTAGATTATGGAAATTCCAAGATTGATTAACTCGGTCAATACCCCCCCAAAAAAAAGAGGCTGTTGTCCAAGAAAACTAAAATAAAAATAAAAAAGAGCTTAAAGAGCAGGTTTACAGGAAATGAACCAACGGCTTGATATCATATCACGTGATTACGTCAGCAATAGGCAACTGACAATGTCATAGCTTGTGTGTGAATGACAAGGAATGAAGAGGGCTTGTGGGAAGGAGAGACAAAGAATTATTAAACAATAACAAGCACTATTCGGTGGCGAAACAGAAAACAAGTCAATAAAAAAACAAAAAGAGTCGGGTTATTCAAATAGAAAAAAAAAGTCACAAAAACTCAACAAGTCCTATACCATGTCGCTCCTTAGCTGCTCAGTCGCCCAGTCTGGTAACTGCAGGCACTATATGACTTCTGAAAACAGCTCTGCTTAGCTCAGCAAAAGTAGCAGCACAGGCTTCAAATGAGACATGTGACACTAGTCACTTCGACTAAATACATAAATATATATATAAATACACATGGTCTTTTTCTACGCACGGAATGGTCGGATTTTGCCCCTTTCCTCTCGTTTTCGCTCATTCTCTCTCGGGACTATAATGTTTTCTGATGGGTCCTTGACGACACATGTCATTAATTATAGAAGAACAAGAAAAAATAAATGGCGATGTGTCTTTTTTCTTTTTTTGTTGGGAAATTCGCCTCTGTTCCTTCCTTTCTCCTCCAACTTCGCTTCAATCCTGGTCATTTTTGCTTGTGATCCGAACTAGGGTCCTTTAACTCTGTGTTTCAGCGTCTCCGTCTAACTCTATCACACTCCACTTTTGATGACTAATCAAGACAAGGCTGAACTTTCTTTTTTTACTGTTTCTGCTAGTTATCACGATTGACCCGCAATAAGGCTGTCGCAATGCGCCGCCGCCGCCGACGACGATGACCTTATTCTAGGGCCCTTCAATGATGGATCTCAACGATGATCTCTTCGACGATGATATCCTTGACACTCTGACCGAAAGCCGCCTCAATGACCTCGAGCAACAAGCTATCCTCGCTACCCAGGCTCAGGCATCGCAGGCCCCGCAGCCCCTGCCCTCCCGCTATAACCCAGTGGCTCCGCTATCCAAGCTCAACTACCGGACCTCTATAGCGGCGCTACAACGAGATAACAGCTCCAGCCTCAAGTCTAGTGACGTAAATCCTCCTTTCCGGCCACCCTTTGTCCAGAACGCAGTGACGACAGCAACACTGTCGGCCATGCGGGCCCCACCAGTCCCTCGAATGAGCATGGCGCCCACTGTCAACCCGGGACGGCCCCAGGCCTCCCAGTACCAGCGGCCGCAACCGACGCAATTCAATCGGCCGGCGGCTGCATCACAAAGCCAGGGCCATCAGCGCTTCTTCCACAACCGCTTGCCGGGAAGCCAAAGTGTGAATCCGCCGTTCCAGCCGGTCCGGAGTTCCCAGATCCCGAGTTTCCGGCCGGCGACAAGCACACAGACAGCATACCAGCTGTCATTTGCAGTACCACCGGCAACACAACAGTCCGAGGTATCAGGAGGCGAGGTTGCCGAGTTACAGGCGCGCTTATTCGAGTTGCAAAAGCGGCTCAATGAGACTAAAGGCGAAGCCAGCATTCTCCGCAACCGCCTTGGCCATGTAGAAAAGGAGCATGCTGAGGCGCTGAGGCAGATCACGACAGGCTATGAACAGACGGTGCAAAAGTACAAGGCCATGCTGGAGTCAGCGCAGACTACAGCCAAGACTACAGAAACCGAATTGCGTTTCCTGCAGCAAGAAGCCCGGGATGCCGCCACGTCGGCCCGGGTGCGAGCCGCAGTCACCGCAGTCACTGCTCCAAAGGTACCAGGCGGTCCCCAGACGCCGCAGAAGGCGCAAAAGACATGGAAGATGGCCGATGGCTTTGACGACTTTGATCTGGCAACGACGAGCCCGAAGCGATTGGGCGGTCGGTCCAGCTCCGGGCTGAGTCTGGAACACACACCGACCAAGGGAAAGAGAAAGCGCGGAGTACATAAGAATCCGGGGCTGATTCTGGAGACGGACGATGTTGTCATGGGCGGCGGAGAGGGCGCACCGGCTATAGAGTTAGCAAAGGAGGTTGTTCCGTCAAGGACCGCGGGAACCACGGGAAACAGAGAAGTCAAAGTTGCAGCTCCGGCGGCCAGGCGCCAGGTGCCCGTGCCAATAGCTTCGTATGACGTAAGGTTTCTCTTTCTGTTGCTGCTGTTGGTCCTTCTTGTTTTGGAGTATGCTTACTAATCATGCTTGTGTAACACTACAGTACATCAACATCCTGCTCGACCACCAGCCGCACCCGGAACCGTCGCCGTCGACTTTGCAGGCTCTGTTCCAAGTCTCCTTTTCGTCCATGGGAAATCAGACTGCGGCGGCCTCGATATTGCACCTGCTCCCGCAGTTTTCCGCCAAAACGCAGCCGCTGCAGGCGCTCGCCGACCTGGCCCACCACCTGGCGCTGCTGCTGGGCACCGCCGTCGACGAGGAGAATGCCACTGCCTTCGCGCCGCTGGCTGAGATGCTAGCCTTTGCCCTGCGCCTGCACTCCTTCAGCCTTGTCAGGCACCTGGTGCCGAACCTAGTGCCGACAATCACGGCCGCGCTGACGACGCTTCTCCAGCGGCGCCGTACACCCCAGAGCCTGCAAGCAGCGCGGTCCCTGCTGGCATTGATGCACCTCGCCGCAGTGGCTGTATCGCCGGCGTCGAACCGGCCGGACCAGCCGCCGGGGGCCAACAAGCGATCCTTTTGGTTCTTGGTTACGCGAGATGTCGTCGCTTTTTGCCTGTCGCCGCTGCACGCTACGCCGTCCGAGGCTATTGTCATGCTGCGGATCCTATCGCTGAGCGTCACAGAGCGGTCGTTGGGCCCGATTTGCAACGATATCTCAGTCAAGGAAGTGGCGGCACTGATGATCCAGGATGTATCGCGCCTCCTCGAAGTACCCGGGATCGATTCCTTCAGCAACATTGGAACCCGCCTCGGTCCGTTGGGCTCCTGTCACTACCAGCACCAGCCATACCAGAGCCATCACAATAGCAACAACAACAACAAAAGCAATCACGACAACGGCAACGGTAACAACAACGACAATGACGTCATTACCATCATCCGGAAGCTCCATGCCGAAGCCCTCAACACTCTCGCCTCGTTTGCCAAGAGCCTGCTTGGACGCAACGAGATACTCAATGGTAAGGCACCCGTCCTGCAGCGCGTCGTTGCCACACTGATATCGGCCGTAGCTGCCATATACTCCGTCGGTGGCCGATGTGCCTACACACTATACCCGTCCGTCACTGACAAGACGCCTTCTTTTGCCGACACGAACCGCCCGCTGATACGCCACATTATTGTTATGTCGCTCAAGGTCTTGGCAGCTCTCGTCATTTCCGATCCGCCGGTGCCCTTCCCGATATCCCGGCGTCTGTCGCATTCCCGGCCGCTGATTGACGGACTTGTTATCTCGCTGGGGCGCCTGGCCGCACCGGTTGAGGGCGGGTTCTTTGCGCCCGGGGACCACGACGATGATGGGGATAATAATGATGACGAGAATCATGACGGCGGGAGCATTGTCGGGGAACTGGCGGCGGGAATTCTCGAGGTAGTGTGTTCAGATGCGGAGTGGCGGGATATCGAGGGCGTTTTTGGGTTTGTCGACGAGGAAGGAACCATGCAGGTGGAGGCGGAGGCGGAGATGGATGTTGTTATTCGAGAAGGGAGAATATGATATGAACAATGATGACAATCATTTTCTTTTCCTCCCTCTCCTTTTATTTGTTTCATTCAACCGTCCCGCAATCAGGGATTGGAAAAGTCCCGGACCAGTCGGGCTATATATATCTTGTTTTTTTTTCTTTTCTATTTATAAGGTTCTCTCTTCTCTGTTTTCTTAGAACAAATAGACAAAAACTTTTGATAATACACAAGTATACCCCATATAATATCCAACCAAAGAAATAACCCTAAGATGCCGTACCCTTCAACCCACCCATTAACCTGTCCAACGTTCTCCATCCCTCCGTCTCCTCCCACCGCTCCCGGCCTTTACCCATCACACTCCGCACTGCATTCCGCGCCCTGAACTTCCACTTGCTGCCAATCGTCTTGACGCCGTCTCCGTAATTCTCTAGCAGCGAAACCAGCTCGTCCGTCCGTTGCACCACCACGTCCCACGCCTTGTCATCCTTGGTCCAATCGGCCCGCTGCGCCGTCTTGGTGCTCCCAGCTACTGCCAGAGACCCAGCCGACGCCGTGCCAGTGGCTGCGCGCCAGGCTGACTCGGCAGCTTCGATGGCACCAGCATAATCGTGTCGCCACACGCGGGCCCGAGACACTAGCGCCCACAGGTCATCTCGGAAGGAAATAAGTGGGACAATGTCCTTTTCCAGCAGTTCGTACACTGCCTTTTCTACGGAGCCGCGTGGAAGCATGTAGAGGCCGTCAATAAACTCGCCCGTGTACTTCTTGGCGAGGAGACCGTCGTCGACAAGTAGCCGGACGATGGTCCCGTCCACTGCAGACTCGTCAGCCCGGATCGTGGCAATGCGCTGCAACGCCGTGACAATGTCCATCAGGACCGGCGGCCGCATCCGGGAGCCAATAGTGATGATATTTTCCCAGATTCTCCAGTTATCTCGGCTCAGCTTGGACCCTTGCTTAAAGGCATTCAATGCCTGCTGCAACAACTTGCCAGCGTCCGAGTATTCCTTGTCCGACACTACGAGAACATCTCCTTGCTCTTCATCGTCCTCTTCGTCGTTGTCGGCCGCCAGTGTCGTGGCTTGGTGTGCCTCCGGATTCTCTTTGGCTGCAATTTTGGCAATCGCCTCTTCGTATAGGCTCCATAGGGCCGATCCAAGATTACTCCATATGCGGGCATCTTCACCACCAACGTTATCGTTGGCTGCTCCGATGGCATAGGTGTAGGCCTCGGCGGCCTTGTTGTAGTCGGCAAGCCGGAGGTGGAGATCACCAAGGCGACCCCATAGCTCGGGGCTCAGGCGGTTTGCATGGACGGCCTTTTGGTAGGCTTCTCGTGCAGCCTGTAGGTCCTTGTTCTGAATGTAATGTTCGCCCAGGTTCCTCATGGCCGGGGAATACCGGCCTTTGGATACGGCCCAGGCCATCTCGTAGTGAGCCGCGCTATGTTCGAGGTCACCAAGCATGCAAAACAGCCTCGGGGCGTCCGGCGGCAGTCTGTCGGCGTCCTTGACCGGACCCAGGAACTCGTTGGGGTTCAGCTGCGTGACATCTCGCGGAACATAAGCCTTGTTGCCGTCGGTGCGGTCAAACAGTCGCCATCGGACAATACCGCGGGCCTTGTAGTCACCGCCGGAGCCACGGCCATCCTCATCCGAGGAGCGGTCTGCTGATGATAGGCACAGGGCAACTTCAGCCCACATGTGTAGACGCTTGAATATGTCCATAGCCGAAATGAGGGAACCAACGCTGGCCCAGCAGTAGGCCAGTTCGGACTCGAGATGCCATCGTGGCGGCGTCAACAGAGAGTTGACATAACGCAGGCGGACGTGGGCTGGCGCCGATTCTTCTGTCTTTATAGCCGGGAAGAAGGAGGTAGGCTTGTTGGTGGCCAGAGCAGCAAGGCCTTCTGGCTTGTTGTTGACGGCGATGACGGGGATTTCTGACTCATCCTTCTTGTTCTGGGTTCTGTCCTTGTTCTCTTTTTTATTCTGGGGCGCCGATTGTGTCTCCACCACAATCTGATCAACCAAGGCTTGCATCTGCAGGATACCGCGCTCCATAGTGCGGCTCCGATGGACTTCGATGCGGCTCCGGACCAGCAGAGCCTGGGTGTAGACCTGCCAATTGACCGACTTGTCATTGATGACACGCACGGCATACGGAAGGACTTCTTCAGACGTGAGACCGTCTTGCGGCGAAAAGGTATCGCGGATGGTGGCGTCGGTAAGCAGTATGGCTTCGTCGAGGGCTGTCAACTGTGGCTGCTGGTCAGGCTGTAACTGGGCGAGTTCTTTGGCGGTGGCATCGGACAGTGCGGGCTTGCCTTGCTGGTCTTGGCTTTTCTTTTTGGTGTGAGCAGTGCCATCTTCGTCCTGCGCCAGCTCTGTGTCTTCCTCCGCGCCAGCGGTCCGGGAAAATTCAATTTCCTCCAATAATGTATCGTTGTTCAGCTTCAAGGCTGGAGGTCTTGTTTCAACCAGATTCTCGCCATCAGCCACAACGACGCCCTCGGCGCTCTTGGCCAACACCACTAATTGGCTTGTGTTGTTGACCTGGAACTTGGTCTTCCGGCCCAAGGCTCCACTCAGGACATACTTGAGTCCGCTCAGCCTCGTGGCCTCCTTGAGCGCCAGCCGCGCCTTGTCGTCGATGCCTAGCATCAGCCATGAATTTGCAATTTCTACCATGAGCTCGGCCTTGTCGCTACGCTCCCACTCAACAACCCCGCTGTTGCCGCCGAGAACCTCGTTGGTGACTGCGTCTATAGCCTCTGTGACCTTTTGGAGAAGCTCCGGCACTTCGGTCCACTGTGCCGTCCGGGCAAAGCCGGAACGAGATCCGAGATTCGGCTGGGCTAGCAACTTGTACTGCCACACCAGGACCCGCATTGTCCACCAACTCAGACTTACCTTGTCTCTGGCATCGCCGACGAGTATGACATCTTTAGTCTCCACGGTCCGCAATTGCGGGATGACCTCGCCAATGGCAAAGCTCGCCAGAACACACAGACCCAACAACGGTGCAAACTGGTATGGTGCCACGCCGTCCACTGTCAGATACTCCGAAATGCTCCTCGCTGGGATCCCAGAAAACAGGGCCTCGACAGCGTCCGGATCCTCAAGGACGGGTCCGGTGACATTGGCCTGCAGGAAGACGTTGAGGGCAGCGATGCCGATGGCGAGAACATTGGGAATTGAGAGGGAATGTAGTGGCGAAGCCAATAGAGATGGCGAAATAGAAAAGTCGATGGTGAGGCGGGTGGTAAGAGCGGACAGTAGTTGGGTGGCTGGTTCGGAGTGCAGGAGGGGGATGTAGGAACCAGAGAGGGCCTTTGAGAGGAGGGACATGGTGATGTATGCGTGCGTGCGTGCGTGTGTGTGTATAGTTGCCGTGATTGTAATCTCGTGGCGTCCGTGATCTTGGAAGCCGTTCTTGCTTTCTGCTTTCGTGTTCGTGGCGGTGGACAATATATATATCGTGCGACTTTCTTGTTTTCGAGTAATAACAAAAAAAAGAAACGGTAAAAGCCGAAATCACGAGACAGAAAAGATGAAGAAGCATAAAGTCTTGTGCTTAGAAAGAAAAAATCTGAATCATTCTGTTCCCCATAAAATTTCTTTTGGTTCTTCTTCTGCTTCGTTTTTCTTGTACTACCTTCCAAGTTATAGTAAAGAAAAAAAAAGAAAATCCATATTCCTAAATACGTACGTTGCTTCCTATTTACCTTTTTTACTTTACTTAATTGCGTGCATCATAACCCATTACTGTCACGTTACACGAACAAAATATAAACCTTTTTTTTTAATTCGTCTTCTTCCCCTCCCCCTCCTTTTGTCTTCTCCGCCAATCATAACCCATACTGTCCCTTTCCATTTTTTCCCTTTTCTGACTCACGCACATCCCCACCTTCCTGTTCAGGTACAACGCACGCTAATATCCTTCCATTCATAATGCCGAAGGCAAAATTCTCCACTTTTTTTGTGCTTCTGGACGCCGATCGGAACTGAGCCGGGGACATAACATCAGGCACGCCGAGTAAATAAAATGTCATTGCAATCTCATAATTAATAATACACCAACCATCCCCAAGCTGCAAGACATCACAACACGTGACCTTTATATGTTCTGCTTCATCAGTCGCATTGTCGCTGAATACTAGAATACTATATATAAATATTTTGAAGGTCAAGATATGTGGCCATAAACCTCAGATCCCCAAAAAGAAACCCCAACAACTTGTAACTTATACAAAAATATATGCCTTTCCTCTTTCCCCTATTTTTGTTAACCAAAAACCCTCAATGAGCCATCTCCCCCGCACAGGCATAAGCATATAATCTCGCTTATTTCTTGCCATTCTTCTTGCGGCTCGGCACAACCTTGAACGTCGCCCCGGCCACCAGCCCGGCATCCAGTCCGCCCGACGAAGACCCTGCCGCCGAGGCATAACCACTATGGTTGTGGCTGCCCTTCTTGGCAACCTCGTTCCACCCACCCGCAGCCGGAGTGACAATGGGTGCGCCAATCTTCTCAGCAATGCCGCGATCCGCCAGCTTTTTGCGGCGCACAAACTCCTCAGCAAAGTGCCGCCCGTCAATGGTACTCGAGCTGCTGTAGATGGCATCCTCAATCACACCCTTCTCCGAGCCAATTTCCTTGAGCGTTGAGATAAACTGCTGCACGTCAATCGACTTGTCCAGGTCCCGGAGCTCGTAGTGGATCCACTTGTTGAACTCCTCCTGTGCTAACTGCATGTCCGACTTGCCCCCAGATCCGGGAATACTGCTGGCCTTTGTCACAGTCGCCGGCTTGGCTGCAATCGACTTGCTGCTCACCGTGCTAACTGACCGCACAGATGCCGCTGTAACCGGAGTCGCCGGAGCCTTGACCCTGCCACCGGCGCCCACAGTGGCCCACCCAGAGACAGCGGGGCTACCACTACCGGCAGCATTGGGGCCAGCCGAGATGGTGCTGACCCCGCTGGAAGGGCCAACAACAGCAGCCGCCGACAGAATCAAAGCAGAAGAAGCAGAGGGCCCAATGTTCTTGGAGGCAAGATCCGCATACCGCTTGCCAGTAATAGCACCAGCAGTAGAAGACGCGGAAGCAGTACCAGTGCTGCCCAAAGCTGGAAGGCCCGCCGCCGGGGCCGCCTGCTGCTTGGCCAGCTCCTTAGCCTTGGCCGCTTTGCGCGCCTCCTCTTCCCGCTGGATCTCAGCAATATTGCTGCTCTTGGCAGCCGGAGTCCCAGTTGTCGCCCGCAAAACAGGCTTGGCCCATGGAGACGAAACAGTCGCGGCAGGGGAAGCTGTAGCCTGGCCCCAGGTGCTAGTCGTAGGGAGACCGGACTGGGCAACTGCCATGACACGCTCGCGTTCCCGGGAATCCAACATCTCCTGCTCCAGGGCTGCACGGCGAGCCGCGGCAGCCGCTTTCTCGGCTTTAGCAGCCTTGACCGCTTCAGCCTCTTGAATCTCCTTGAGCGAAGAAACCTTGCGCGTCGTGTTGGCCTCGACCGCCCACGGAGCCGTCGGAGGGGGCTGAGCTGGAGTCAGAGTGACCGGAGGCTCAGGAGAAGCAGCATTGGCCGGTGGTGGGAACGGCATCGGCAGGCCAGAATCCTGCTCGGGAGCCTTGGCCATCTCCTTGGCGGAAGCGGCCGGAGCAGTGGCCGGAGAGGCCTGGCGCTGGGTATCATGAGCAGCCTTGCGAGACACGGGGCGAGAAGCAGTCTTGGTCAGAGTTTGGGTGGCCATAACTGGGGCAGAAGCCGGAGCAACAGCCTTAGGCTCGGGAGTGGCAACAGTGTTGGTGCCCTCGGAGCCCTTCTCAGCAGTGATCAAAGACTGAGCACCAGAACACACAGCTTCGGGCTGAGACACAACCTCCTGCTTAGCCTCGGCCTCAAAATTCGGCGTACCAGACCGGGCCTGGGCCTGCTCCTCTTCCTTCTCCCCAAGATCCTTGCGCAGCCTGTTATACTCCTCGAGACGGTCCTTAAAGCCGGCCGAGTCTTGCTTTAGGTCGGCAATGGTCGGAAGGTTGTCACGGGCCCCGGTCTGAACGCTCTCATGGACCGCCGCCAAAGGAGGAGCGATGGCAGAGGGAAGGTTTTGTTGTTGTTGTTGTTGCTGTTGTTGGCCAAAACCAGCCTCGGCTCCGGGAGCACCAACATTGGCAAAAGGAGAGTTTAACCGGTTCAATTGTTCAAGATCTTCGCCAATGGGCTGTTGCTGTTGTTGCTGCGGAAGGCCAACGCCCATCCCGATAGGACCGGGACCGGGACTGTTGAGACTGGGACCAACAGGGCCCAAGTTGCTGTTCAGGTCCAGGAACGAACCAAGCCCGCCCAGGGGACCGTGAGGCGCGCCGATCGGAGGAATGCCGCCAAACCCAGGTTGGTGCAGGCTGTGGGCACTCGAATGGTGGTGCAGGCCGTGAACCGCCGGAATGCCACCACCCAGAGGACCACCTAGCGATACAGGCATCACACCGGGCAAAGCGCCGGGGTATGCACCAAATTTGGAGCCCATTGAGTGCTGCTGGCGTATGAAGATGTCACGCTGTTGCGCAGCCACAAACTGTTCCTCCTGCTTGCGCCGCTCCAAGTTGTTCTGTTCCTCTGCTGTCAATGTACGACCGTAAGCCGGAATGACAGAGCTCAGAGGCGGGACAACCCCACCCGCAGCATTCTGCCCAAAGGGCCCGGGCTGCGGCGCCCCGTGTGGAATGCCAATCTGCGGTACCAGGAACGGCTCACGTGAGTTGCCAATGCGGCGGATCAGGGACCCGAGGGCCTCAAACTCCGTGTCCTCCAGACGACGAACACTGAGATCGGGGCTGAAGAAGTTAGCCTTGTACCAATCGTTCATCTCCAGTCCGGTAAATGGACCCTGCACTTGGCCCGAGGGATCAAGATACACCCAGCGCATGCGGTCCGGCATCACCATTTGGCGCGAGGCATTGGCGCCCGATGACTGCTGTGGCTGCTGCGCCTGACGGTCGATTCCGGCACTACCGTTACCGAGACCGCCAAATCCCGAAGGAGTACCACTAACACTGGCCCCAATCAAAGGACCACCATCATGGCCAAATATTCCATGCATGCCAGCCGGAGAGGCTACCGGTTGAGCAAATAGATCATGCAGAGACCGAGGGTTGATCGGACTATCAATAGTATCTCGGCCACCAAGACCTCCAAATCCATGACCAATCGAGTTCAACCCACCAGAGCCCGGAGTGCCCTGGTGCAACTCATGCTCCTCATGTTCCACATTCTGCAGCATCTGCTGCTGTTGCATGTTGGGTGGGAACAGAGCCTCGAGCTTGCTACGGCGCCCAATGGATGGCGTGCCGATCGCACCGGGACCAGGTCCCTGCGAGGACTGGCCAAATACATTGCCGCCAAACGGAGAGCCCTGTATCTCAATTGGCGAAAATACGGACCCAAAGGGAGCACCAAAGTTGGACCCCCCAGGGGTCGAAACGCCAGGAGCACCAGGCCAACCACCACCGATTCCACCAAGACCAGGGTATCCCTTGGCCCCAACGCTCGAGGTCTGACTGCGATCACCGCCGTCAAAGCCGCCATCAGGACCTGAGAACCCACCACGGGGCCCGCCAAAGCCACTCCCACCCAGAGGCTGATCAAACGGACCGCCAAGACTACCGGGACCACCCGAACTGATGGCAGACCCAGCACTCATCTGACGGTCCAAAATGTTGTTTGCAGCACCAGAAAACTCATCATGACTATTCTGAAGACCACCGCCACTGCCACCACCACCCAGACCAACACCAACGCCATTCTCTTCGGACCCACCGCTACTGCCGCCACCAAGTCTCTCATTGCCACCCTGCGCCGGGCTACGATAAGGGTTTGTGACAGACGGGCTGAAGTTGTTGGTATCCGGACCATCTAAATGCAGAGTGTTCATTCCCAGATCGCCCAAACCCAGTCCAACGCCAGTACTCGGCTTGTGGGGCGTCTCAAAAGGCTGAGTGGCCGCCCGCATGGGCATCGGCATAGGAGAATTGTCCTCATGCCTCCCGCCACCGCCGCTAATCAACGAAGCGCCCCCCTGTCCCATACGTCCGGAGTCCGAAAAGGGATCCGTATCCGTACGAGGGCGACGCCATGTCCGAGCTGTATCATTGGCATCTGGCCCAGGAGTTCCTGCCTTGGGTCCACCGGCCAACGACGCACCCCCAGCATCCGCCTCCTTGTTGGCGCCAGGCAACAGATGAGCTAACCGGCTCTGATTGCCAGTCGGCTTAGTGCTACCGCCGCCAATGGCAGTGCCCGGCAATGCAAAGCTACCAAAGGCCCCACCAATCGATGGCGTGTTGTGTCCAGAGGGCGTTGCAGGCCAACCCGAAGGACCCTGACCCAGCGAGGCACCACCACCACCACCGACAGTATTTGGCTGCTTAGACCCTCCGGGTGGCATACCAAAGAACCCCATCCCCATCTTTGGCGCTTCACGAGCTGATTGCGGGACAGGGAGATCCTGGGCGTCATCATCACCCGCATCTGCAGTCGAGGACTCCCGCAGCTCAGCCATCTTGGAACGGGCACCCAACCAGGAGGATTGGTCATCACGAGGGAAACGAGCTGCCTGCGGGGAATTCAAGGCTGAAGAGCCAAAGTAGTCGGTGGATTCCCGGCGTCTAGGGGGTGGTCTTACGGTCGTCGGTGAGGTGAGACCAAAGGAGTTGGTGTTGCCGAGGCCAGAAACAGAATGGTTTGCGGAGATCTTGCGGGAGTTAGTAATAGTCCCTGAGGCATCCTTGACAGCATTTGATCCATTGTTGATGTTGTTGTTGCTGCTGCTGTTGCTATTGGTATTGTTGACGGCGTTGAGTTTCAAGGGGCTGTTGACATCGTTGGCAAATGCCTGTGGGAGGGAAAAGCGAGAAACACGGTTAGTAGCTGTGAAATATATGTTTGCCATTGGCGGTGGTGGTTGCGGTGGTAGTGATGGTAGTCGTAGACAAAGACCGAGGTAAAATCCAGGTAGTCGACTGCTACTATGCCAGAAGATGTCGGTCCGGTAATATACAATCGTAGGATCCAGTCACACACACACACACACACACACACACACACATACATACACATATACATACACGTACGCAACGCACAGATACGCACGCCAAATGAACATTGCTTACCTCTTTCTCATCCGCTGTCATATCTTGCAACCCCAAAGGCTTAAACCCTTCTGGAGTCCCCACGGTCCAACACATATCCGGTTCGTTATTTCCTTGTCCTTCATTCGGCTTCCCCCACTGTCTAGCGGCGGAGATAGCGCCACTGGACGAGTGTCCCGGCGTCCAGCCTTCCATGAATAAGGCTTGAGCTGCAGACTCGGAGAACGTAGACCCCGGGTCAACGCCACGGTACACGTTAAGAATCTCTTCCCGTACATATCTAGCGGGACCGGTGGCAGCAGCCGAAGCACCGTAGTCATACTCGGAAGAATATGCAGTAGCCGGGTTATTGCCTGCGGGCGGAGCAGAGGAGGTGGAGGGATCAGATTGATCGAGGGCTGGGCCGGGAGTTTGTGTTGTGGCTGTCGAGGCAGCGGACGTGGTTCCAGTGGCAGAGGTGGAAGTAGTAGTAGAGCGGCGGAAAGTACGAGTGCCGTTCAAGGAACGACCATCGCGACGACTAGTCCTGATGGCAGAGAAGGCGAAGACGTTAGCATTGGATTAGATATATGGAGATTGGTGTATCGGTACAATGGTGAAATGGTGTATCAACGCAATGGAGGTGATGGGAGAAATGAATGATAGCAGAGCAAAAGAGTATAGTGTATGTGCGGGGTGGGTAGCGTAGCGAGGGAGCGGAGGACGATATGTCGCGGATAAAAGAGGACAACAAAGAGAAATGGATAGATGACGCTGACAACAACTCTTAGTATTGAGATGTTATTGGTTGGCGTCTGCGACATTTGGATTTAGACGGATTCAAGAGAAGTGACAGAGCCGACGACTGTAACACAAACCCCCATTTGGTCAATGGACGGGCAGCTTATGTAACCACTACCGCCACCAACCAACATGATGTCGACATTGCCCGTTGGTAACTAATCCGTGATACTAGTAGTGTCTGTCCGCTAGCTAATCTCCGAATCCAGCCCCTCACTTTCCCCCCCCCCCCCCCCATTACTCCCCCACGGGGAGGCAAAATCAATCACAATGTTACAAATTCTCAGCATACATACCAGTCACTGCCAACCAAAGCTCCTCTATTTCCGTTCTGCGCCTGTCCCGCTGCAGCCGATGCGAAACTCGAAGTCAAGTTACTAGGCATTATGGATTGCTAGCCTGAATAACAGTTCTCTTGTTTGGTTTTCTTTTTTCTTTTTGGTGGGTTGGTATGAGATTGTCAAATCGAGACAAGGTGGAGTCGTGAAATCAGAATTAAAGGAACAAAGAATAAAAGTCGAGAATAATCTCGTCTTGATAGCCTATGTAAGTCGTGATATCGGCGAGCTTCGGGAGAAGAAAAAGCGTTGATTCTTCCTAGGATCGTGGCTTCTTCGTAATGGAAGATGAGTCGATAATGATTGTGTGGAGTTATTGAATGTACAGAGGTTGTTACAAAGTCCGTACACAAGTATCAGGCAATGAAGTCGGTAATTTGCTGATTTGTTGATTCTCATTCGTTTGGGAATATGCATGTATCGTAGTTTTGCAGAACTAAAAAATGCAAGAAAAAAAATCCACAATGACTCGCAGATTTTCCCACGGGGACAAACCCAGAAAAAAAAGAATTAATCACGATTTTTTTTTTCGGATAATCGCCGCGTTTTTTCTTCAGAAATGGCAACGGCGTCTAACTTAGATTTCTTCACATTTTTGAACCCCAAAAATGAAATTGTTCTTTCTCATGTATCTAAAATAATAATAAAAATCTAGTTGTATCTTTTTCACATTTATTTATGATATTTTTCTCGCCTTTACGAATCGTAAACAAAGAATTGGGTGGGCTTTATCAACTCCATGACCCAAAGCCTAAGGACAACCCAAACCCTCATCCACATCCAAAAAGACAAGCCAAGACCACGTTCCTGCCAAGCATCACAAGACATCTGCTACCTCTCATTGGTTAGTTAATTAGCCCTGTCTAACTAAACCCATCTTATACTATTAGTGGGGTTTTCCTTTGAGCCACTTTTCTTCAGTGGCAAATTGTGCCTTTACAAATTTTAAAAAAGTTGGAGTCTGTATTGTGAGGTGAATAGGGTTTTGGGGGATTGTCTCCACCTATGAGCATCACCAACACCAATCAGAAACAAGGCTAGTGAAAATTTTTATTCTTACTTTGTTGCACAACAATACACAAAATAACTACACAAACATGCTGATTTTCCATAAGCTCTACATACCTACGTAACATACCTAGGAATCATAAAAATTAGAGGGAAACATCATATATACATTCATAAAAAGGTAAAAAGAAGTGACGACATTAGAGACAAGGCTGCAGTGTTGTATCCATGAGCACAAAAAGATGGGAAACAAGGCTGCATGTCTTTTTCACACACCCCCCGGTCCCAGTCCCACTTATTTCCTTCACAGCTGTTGTAAGTCCAGATTACTGGCATAATGAAGTCGGGACAACGCAACTTGCTTATGAAAAAGAGATAATGTTATTTGAAATGAGAATATATTCTAATAGGCTTAGAGTGTAGATACAACGTTATACTATGTAAAACAAGTAACAAACAAATGCAAAGAAACCGTCATCATCACCCACGAGATTAGCAACCTGCCGTCATCTATTTATCAAAAAGAAACGGTAACTCATGGATTGATCGTGCCGCAACACCAAGCGCGTAGCAATGCCAAGGGAAATTATCAACAATCATAAGAGGGAGGAGAGGCGGGGAAACATTGTACTGGATTCCCAGGTAGTACAAAACAAGAAAAATATGTCGTTGCTAGAAATGTAATTTATTACAGCTCATTCCGCAACAGTATTAGCAACAACAAATCTAGATAAAACTAGATGCTTACTGCGCCCAGACGTTGAAGTTGGTGATGTCGCAGTTGAAGGCCTCGGAAGAGTAGATCTCGCCCATGGTCCAGTTGTCCTTCTTGGTAACGCCAGTGTCGCGGCACTGGAGGTCGACAGTGGCAGAACCAGTCTTGTTGAACTGAGTGGTGTCGCAGAGCCAGGCCTGGTTGAGAGTGATCTCCTTGGTGTCCGAGTTGAACTTGAACTTGAGGGAGTCGACAATGGAGCCCTCGCAGTCGTACCACTGCTCACCGTTGAACCAGTTGGGATAAACGGTAGAGAAGCCGTTGCAGTGGCTGACGTGACCAACACCGGGGTTGGTCACGTTGAAAGAGACGTAGCCGGCGTTGATGGAATGGGCGGGGGTGGAGAAGGTCTGAGTCCAGTGGAAGTCGAACTCGGAGACGGACCAGGCCTGGAACTTGTTTGAAGGCTCGGTGCAAGCCAGAGGCTCAGAGGACTGAGGGAGAGCGACGGCGAAGGCGCCGGTAGCAGCAACGAGAGCGGCGAGAGAGAAGGAAACCATTTTGAATAGATCTGGAAGGTTGTTGGGTGGGGGTATGTGGAAAGATGAATGGTAGTAGTATGAGATGCAGATGGAGATGCAACAATGTAAAGACTGTAAAGAGAGTTGGATAAACAAGAAAATATCTTGAAAGTGAAAGTATGGAGTGAGGGTGAAGAAGTACCGATGAGGGTGAAGAGGAAAGGGGCAGAAGAGAAAGACGTTTGGAGGGCGGAAGCTGTAATCTTTTATAGACACGATCGGGATGTGCTAGGAGACTAGCAGAAAGCGGGAAAAGTATGGCAATTGCTCTCCTTCTCCGCCTCAGCTGTAAGAAGCAGAATGAGGGGTGTGTGGAAGTTCGGGCGGCGAGGGGTATGTTCCTAGTAATTGCCCAAATCGGGAAGGGATGTTGTATAATTTTGGTATATATTTAGTTTCCATGTTTAGAAGAATTCACAACAAAGTTTTGATTTTTTGAAGAAGGTGCAATAAACACCGGCTCCCTTCACTGCCGGGGGGGTAAAATTAGTAAATAATGGCCTGTTTGTCACTTCATGCCGCCTCCTCCTCCTCCGTTCCATAGTCTATAGTTTATTTAGTCTATATATACATATGTATATACTATAAATGCTCGAAAAGTCTGGAATACGAGTTGGTTGATTGTCGCAACAAGATCTGCGGTGTGAGGCGAGACCATATCCCAGGGCTTGTGTGTGTGTATATGTTTGTGCGTACACATGGGTGGAGAGATCGTTTTAGGTGGTTCTAAGACAGATATTTTAGACGTTCATTGTGGTATTGAGTTACATTATATGTTTGCGAAAGGATGCTTGTTCCAGGGGAACAGACCATGAGTAGACTATGAAGTGAATGACGATGAGTCGGAGAAGAGCACAGTTAATTCCGACCAGAAAGACTATGTTGGTATTATGTTGGTGGGCTAACAGTAGGTGCAGACAAGCCGATTTGTTTTTTAGGAATCGATAAGCCCAAAAGAGCAACCAAGCAAGTTTTTTACATAAATATTTATATGTTTACTTACTCGGAAATGAATGTTGCCAATTGTAGTCCAGATGGAAACAGACAGAATATGTGTGAATTATCTAAATAGGATTTGGTTGTCAATTGGAGATAGTTGGTTGCACTGTATATAGTGTCATTATGTAAGAAACATGACAGTCTGTTGCACAAAGAAACCTCCGCCCCCAACACACACCAACACCTTTGGTGTTGTCTTGTACTTGGTGAACGTTTAGCAACATATAGATACCAACTCAGTCATATAAAATTTCATCTAAAAAAAAACTAACCCGTCTTTGTGGTTGTTGTTATTATTTTTGTCATTGTTACTCCTGACTTAGGGGTTCTTGGACTCGTTTACCCAAAACTGACGACAGTTGTAACAAGTATATATTTATTACACAAACCTAAAATAAATACAACAACGTAACAGAGACTGTAATTGGAGGATAACAACACACGCATGCACACGCACACATACATATATGTATTCAAAACCGCCGACAACAAGTAACGAGACCCAAGAAGCATGATCACGGAGTATATACCAAGCAAAGAGACTGCACATGGGTCACCAACATAGAACCAGATTTCTGTCAAAAGAATACGATCTCAACAAGGAGTGTGATCGACGCACATCGTAGAAGCGACTGCTTATTGAGATACACATATATTACATAGATCGCGGATTGGAAAATCACCGACATCCGACTATACCTGTAAAATAGAACAGCAAGCCGTATGCACCCAGAATGAATTACCTTATCACATTGGTGTTTAACCGGCTATCAATCGATAAATCTATACTTAACAGAGCAACCACAACAAGCAACGGCAACGGTAGAGCAAGTGACAATAGTGGGCTTGATGGCTGTGCCTTTGTAGAGACAAGACATGAAGGAAACAAAAATTCTCGTATTCTAGCAAGAGCCTGCGTTGGATTTGAAGCTGATGGTGCGCGGCACTTTGTTGTTTTCTCTCTCCTCTTTCTCTGTAGCCGAGAGGGGAAAAACCAGGAGAAGCCGGATGTCATCACGGGGGAAGACAGGCAGAGAGAGACGTATACAAGAGACAAGGGGGAAACAAAATGCCTGAGTGAATATTCTCAAGGAAATAAATGCATGAATACGAGATGGGGAAAAAAGAGAAGCAAGGCTATTGTGACGTCATTGACGAGACGGCAGCCGAAGAGGCTGGCAAGTAAATATGTATATAGATAAATAAAGACAAATTCAACAGATAGAAAGAAAGTAACATTTAAGTTAACGTAGTAAGCAGATCAATATCAACACTCGGACAACCAAAAAACCAGACAACCAGTATTTATGGCAATGTTTGGCACCTAATACTTGATATTCATTACATAAATTCATGTTTAACTCACCGGCCTCGTGTTCTTCCCCCCTTCTTTCTCTCCCTCTCTATAGATATTAATTGTCAGATGATCGACAACAGAGAGCATGAGCATATCCAGATACTCTCTTGACAATAAGAGACAAGAGGAATATCAAGGTTTGGTGGTGTTTGCTTATCGCTTGGATCGCGCCCCCAAAATACTGGTTGATGAATCCTTTGAATATCCATCTCCATTATTAACAAGAAAGTCGGGGAAATAAGCATAAATATGTAAAACATAGCATGAGATTGTAGCTAGAAGTCAATAAATCACGGCCAATGTGTTTGAGGCCTTTATCTGAATATGTAGATATTTTTGTTCATAATTTCATGTGATTCTAGATACATAGTATCTTTTTTTTCCTTCTTGTTTCATCTTCCTTGGATTTCTTCACATCAACCTCACTCAGTCTTATTTTTCTAGCTTGACATATTTGCATCTATTTTCAGCATTATATGGAATGAACCCTAACCTCGAAACACATCCCTTGCCATAATGTTAGGGTTATAAACTCGCATCCTCACGTTACGTCGCTCCACAATCCGGCAAACAACATGGCATGCTCATCCGGCACATTTTTGGATGTACATATATAATATATAAATATGCACTAAATTTATCTCCCCGTGCATCCTGTAAAAACATGTAGGCATGTAGACGGATACGAGCTCTCTCTTGTCTGTTAGTCTCTACAGACCTCTAAAAGAACCCCAAGCATGTGACCCATATATATAGCACCTGGAATGTGGAAGTATGCAGGAAAAGAAGAGGGGCTGTAGCTGGGATGTTAGATTGCCGGCCGGCAACAATTACATTTTTATATTTATTTTTTTTACTCCTAGCCGCTGCCCATGACCTTCTTCTGCGGTTACTTAATATTATCACGTGACATAATGAACCAGGAAGCCCTTACCCTAAAATGAGTCTACTGACTGGAGGTAACACAATCTATTTCAAAGCAGGGCTAATAACATTGACCTTTTGCTGAGATATTCCCTTTGCTTTTTTGTTTTGCTTCTCGCTAATGCTCTCAGTTACTCCATACAAATACACTGTTGAATATGTTGACGACTCCTGTATGTGAATTTACTATATCAGATATGATAGTTGTACAGTAAGTGAATAGGCCCTGGCTTCCACTCCACCATAAAAGACACATCTCTATCTCTCTTTCTATTTCTCTCTCGCTTGCTGTAAATATCTATGCGCATACTTACTAATATGATTGATCCAGAGAGGTTTAAATAGATATATTTTTGGTGACCAATGTCACAGGCTAAATTTTTATCACATTCAGCACTGGACTCTGCTACACTATGCAATGTTGGAGTTATTTGGTATGACCTAAACCTTTTTGATGCATTCTGCCAACCACACCCCAAGTCAGATGTGACCTTCTAGGCATTATCTTTGGGTAACGACTCACTCTATCAATAAGATGGACACTGGTCCAACTGGAAATGGCCATCTTGATATGACCTATATTTTGAGCAGTCAACAAGACACATGCTACTTGGTTGGATACAGCAAATCACAATCCGCATTCAGCATGTGTTTGGGCTGTCCTTGAGGCGGAAGCTGGCCTTGTCAGCATCAAATCTTACAGGTGCCAGTTCCAGCCACAAAGTTGATTACGATTTTGTAGATTCGTCTTTTGTTGGCAATGATGCTGATAAAAACAACAACAACAGCAGTAGCAGTAGCAGCAAAACCTTGGTCAAGTCCTGGGCTGGCCATCATTGCCTCCATCGGGATTGAGACTGTCACTGACCTCATGAGCAATTAGCTCCAGATGGCATAGTATGACATTGCCGTGTTTCGGACCCAGCCGCTGCGCTGATTTGTCTTTGCTCTGCCAGTATGTAACGGCGGCAGCAGGATGCGCCTATGGCTATTTGATCGCAGCGGCATGTATGGATCACGGGCGCTAGATGTGCACAACGATGTCTGAGTAATGGTGGATATCTTACTGTGACTATTGGGGGCGGCCGATGATACTTCGTTGGGACTCAGTCCAAAGGTCATGGTCGACCGGAAGCACAAGATGGCGATTAGAGCCTGCATTGACGGTGAGGATCAATGAATGATTCTGCAAAAGCTTATCAAATCGGATGACTGGAATCTTGTCGGCTGCGGGACATGATGTTGGCTAGCACACCCGAAAGGCAAGCCATCACGACAACTAGTTGTTAAGGATGTCTGGCATTGTGCTTCTAAACATGCCGCGGGTGCGGTGAAAATTTCGGAGAAGAACTTGCTCCGCAAGGCGAGTGGGATCAATAATATGTGCAGGCTTGTCGATGGGTATGTTGTCAGGGTTGATGACTATGATGATGATACGGACTATATTCATCATGCTATCTCTTTGGTTGGTGGGAAGTGGTGTAAACTGATAAACGTTACTCTGACTTATTCAGGGGAATTCCTAGGCAGCTCAGCGTTTAGATGTGGATACACGTACTGTGGGCCCCAAAAATCGCACCCATTACCTGGCCGTCCTTGGCGATGTCAACGTACGCCTCTCTTCAATCTCCCACACCCGGCCTAGCCTCGTCTTGACTGTCTTAGCCCAGTGTATCGAGGCCTACCGGGAGTTATATTTCGACAAGAAAATCTTGCACTGAGACATCTCATACAACAATGTCCTGCTCAACACCGAAGAGAGTGATGCGGACCGACTTGGCCTCTTGATTGATCTTTACTGCGCCGTTCCTATAGATGACAGTATTGTCCCCAGCCGTCGCTGTTGCACTAGTCCTTGGCCATTCATGTTAATTAGCATCTTGGCTTCTCTTCCTGAACATTTACATCAACATAATTTTCTGGATCTTGGCGTGGTTGTGTCTCGAGAAGTCAAGGAAATTCGACTAGAGGAAAAAGACAGATGCATACGAGTTCTCTCGAGCAAAAAAAGACATTGGTTGGCCCTGATGCCGAACATCTCTACCAGTTATATTTTGTGCCTTCTCTTGCTCAACCGTTTTATCCATGTCTAGCTAAGTTCTGATCAACTCCATTTACCCATGGTAAGCCACGGCGGGCGGAATATAAGGAACTATACCAGAAAATGCAAGATATATTGTATGAACATGTCCACAAACTTGCAGCGCAATAGATGTATATAATGGCCAAGACGTGCCATGCATGGTTTGCTAATTTTACAAAAGAAACCTAGTATTCATGTTGATATTGATGTTTGTGATAAGATAAGAGGTATTTTGTGTGTGGAGCGCTAAAAAGTGGGGTCAAAGGATATGGAAACTGACTCGTGCATGCAGAGTGCATGCAGGGTGGATTTGACGACCATTAATGACCATGATCAATCGATGCACGATCAGCCGCATGATGTGTGTCTTTTAGTATATACGAAAACGTATCTAGACAAGAGTGTTGGTTTTGTGTGTGGCTGAATATCCTGTTGTTATGATAAGTACTTTACTTGATAAATAAATGCCGCCGTCGGTTGAACCAACATTAGATAGACGTTATTGCTTGTGGAAATAACCGCATGGTCGCTCTTGCCGAAATTCTAAATGAGGCCCTGGCTTTTTTTCTTGTTGCTCAAACGGATCCACTAAATTTCCATTGCATGTAATATATCAATATAAATATCTAGGATGACAAAACTTGATTCAATTCACTCTTGAACCAAAGAACCAAAGAACAAAAAACTTATTTCTTCCCTTTGCATCCTTTTGTTCGTGATAATGTGTATATTTTCTGCCTTCTTAAAAGTATTTAGGATTGGTGCCAATTAAGGTAAACGAAAAAACAGAGCGAGATCCACTTCACACTTCTCACATCCTCTTTGTTTTTGTTCGTCTCTTCTCTTTTCAGCTGGTCCATCTCATTATGCACTCTTCTCTCATCAAACACAAGAAATACTCTCATTCTTCTCCCCACTTCAATGTCTCTACCAAACCAACACCAACAACAGCCTCCCGCCTCCTCGCCACTCTCCTGTCCCTCCTTATCTCCCTCTTCCTCTCCGTTTCCCGGTCCCTCCGGCGCCTCCGCAAGACCATTGACCGGGAGTTCGTGGCCATTGTCCTCGGGCATGGGCGGGAGATTTGCATGGTCATCTTTTGGCCGGGATGGGCCGTTTTGGGCGTTATATGGTGGTTATTGAGGGGCATGGCCATTTGAAGAGAGGCTTCTTTTTTTCCTTTTTTCTTTCTTTTTCTTGCTCTTTCAATTCACTTGTTTGTTCGTTTATACGCCTCCTTTTATCCTTTCAACAAAAGCAAGCGTCGCTATATATATATATATATATATATTTATATATATATACATACATTTCTTTTACATGATGAG
>JABFIG010000214.1:0-36703 GCA_017139545.1 Ambrosiella cleistominuta | reverse complement strand
GCTCAGCACCTTAGCCTTCTCCACCAGCAGCCGCACATGCTTCTCGTACTCGTAGAATGATGCTCCACTGTCCAGCAGCTTCGTGTGCCGCTCAATCACCGCCAGCGCCTCTGCCAGCTGGCCCCGCCGCACCAGGTACGCAATCTGCACCGGCAACAGCTGTCCTGCCGCCGTTGCCGTCTCCGTGTTCTGCTCCAGGTTCCCCAGCACCTCCCCGGCCGTCTCCAGCTCGCCCGCCGCAATCAGTTGCCGCGCCCGAAAGTACCCGCGCCACCACCCCACCCGCGCCACAAGCCCTGCATTCATCATCGGATACCGCTCGCGCACTCCGTCCACCAGCGCAAACACCTTGCCGTAGTGGCCCGCATCTGCCCACCCCACTGCCGCCTGCATTGTCGCCGCCACCGCGTCGCTCACGCTCCCGGCCACCACCCCCGTCTGCAGGAACCCGGCCGCCGCCTGCCCCACCAGAGCCGCGACGCCCATGCGCGCCCAGGCCGCCCGCGCCACCGCCTCAAGCACCCCGAGCAGCCCGCCCAGCCCGTACGCCCCGGCCAGGCACTCAGCCCGCGTCACCGCCTCCCACACCGCCGCCAGCGAGTCGCCCACCCGCAGCCCCTGCTCCGCCTCCAAGCAGTACGTGCCCGCCACCGTCGCCGCGCACTTCATCTGCATCGCCTTTTCCTTGAGGTACGCAATCGTGTCCGTCATATTGTTCATCACCGGCGAGTTCCCCCCGACCGCCGCCTGCGTCGCCCCGGGCTGCTCCAGCGTGAACCCAAAGAGCCACCGAAGGCAAAAGTTGAGCGTCGCATCATCCCCGTTTTCGCGCGCCGTCGAAATCGCCTCCAGCATCGTCGTGACCGCCTCGTCATGGCACCCAAAGTCGGCTTTGAAGAGCGCCAGCGTCATTAGTGCTATATGGTACTTGTTGCCGTCTTTCGACGACCCAGCCGCGCTAGCGTTACCAGCCCCAGCTGCATTCGATCCCGGTCCCGGTCCTGGGCCCAACGCCGAGATACCGTCAAAAAACTTGTATGTCTTTTCCACAGTCACCGACTGGTCGCCTTGAAAGTAAGCCTCGAGGCATCTGTACACACAAGATGTTAGTAATCCATAAAATACAAAAGCCAAGTAACCACCGTAAGAAAGAGCACGTGGGTACCCAGCGTCTCCTTCATGACTTGACCACAACCACCACAACCCCTCGCACCCACAAACACAATCCAACTACAACTCCCCCTCCCCTCTCCCTCCCTTCCTACTCCTCACTCTTGCTCCCTCCTCCTTCTCTCCTTGCTCTGCCCTCAACTCTTCCCCTCCCCCCCAGTACTTACTCTAGATACTCAAGCTTCTCCAGCACCTCTCTCCCTCCAACTCCTGCCCCCACCAAATCCTCAAACTGCCTCCGCAGCTCCCCCTTGTCCCCACCCACTCCGACATGTAACCGCTGTAGCCTCCCCACCAAGTAATCCACCACCCCCTCCAGCTCCCTCCGGCCCACCATCACCGCCTTGTCCTTGCCTCCCTCCCTTACCATCCCCCGGTACCCCACCTCTGCCAGTACCGCCCTCTCCTCGGCGCTCCACGGCTCCGCGGGGTCACCAAGAACCACGTCAAATGCATACTTGCTTTTATTTTTATCCTTTTGGTGATGGGGTGCCGAGGACTGCGGCCACCGGAGACGCAGACGCCGGATTTCGGAGATGGTCGGCTGCCGGTAGGCCACAAAGGATTCCCAGAGGACGGCCGTCGCTGGGAACGGATGTGACAACAGGGCAAGCCGCGTGCTGCGAAGGAAGATACCAATGGGCGAGTGCGGGTCGATGCGGAGTCTTCTTCGCGGACGTCTCCGTTCATGAGCTTCTTCTTTTCCATCCTTCTCTTTCCCTTCTTTTTCCTCCTCCTCCTCTCCTATCTCCTCCGGGTCATAAATCATGTTAACATCCGCCCCCACCACATCATTCCACTTTCGCATCAACACCCCCACCCTCGACACCACAAACCTCGCCATCCCCTCCAGACAATCCAGCCCCCACACCCCCTCCAAAAACACCTCCCACAGATCCTTCCCCTCCTCCCACCCCCCGCGGCCCTGCAACAGCCGCTCAAACGCCCCGATACCCCCGACCATCTGCACCGTTTCTTCCAGTAGGCGCACCCGCGTCATCTGCTGGCGGAAGTGCACCGTGGAGAGGCGGTTGGGGGCGGCGAAGGCAGCAGCATCGAGGTGGGCGGTGTGCAGGGAGAGGAAGTGGAGGGTGGCAAGGTGGTGGGGGGGGGGGATGGTATTTTTGACGTACATGTCGATGAGGACGAGGAGGGCCACTTGGGATGGGGTGACTTGGGGCATTTTGGGGAGTGTCTGTGGGTATATCTCGATGTCAGTGTGTGTGAATCTCTTGTGCGTGTGTCTGATTCAAAATAAAAGTTAAACAATAGGCAAAGAACCTCCTGTGAAAAGAGACACGTTGAAAATGAAATGTTTTCTGTTTCTTTTGTGATCAAAGTAATGAAAAAAAAAGTCAGACATGTGATGGCTGAGTCTGAGTTGTCGCGATGTTTAAAAGTAAATGTTTAGTTAAGTTTGTCATCGTCGTCGTCGTTTTTTCTCCTCAGAAAAATCCAGGGGCGTCGTCTCCAAGGAAGTTACCCTTCACACATTCAAAAAGAGAAACTACTTGACTGATGATATCCAATGTATCAACTTCAACATCAAATATCTCCAATTTATTGTTTTGATTTTACATTCTTACTAACTCTTCACTCTTTTCATTCCATTTTCCGCCAATTCAATCCCTAGTCTTATATCTTGCTTCCTTTAGTTAGGGTTACACATACAACCCATCACGTGACAACCCCCCCTGATACCCTGAGCCAATTGCGTTGCCTGGCCCACGATTTACAGTGGCTCAGCACACCAACACTAGATGCACTCTTGCTGCCCGTATAAGCCGAGCCCGCGATAACTTGGACTTGGGGATCATTTTTTCCACCCATTGAGCAGCTTTTTTTCCTATTTGCTTCTTGCGGTTTTTAGTGCTGGCAATTATATATATCAGTGAGCGACTTTGTCTTTTGGAGTCGTTTGCCTTGTCTTGGCTGCCGAGATTCTGTGAGTTTTGGGTTTTGCAAAAGAAGTGGGCGCTATACATACAGATCGCTTCTGTAACTGTCGGATCACCATACATACATACATACCGTATCTCCTCCACCCGCCTCTACAAACCAATCTCATCACCACCACAAAACTTGATTTCCCACCCACCTTTTAGCCCCGTATCCCCCACCCTCTAACATGTCCGTCAACCACACCAAAACGGACCAGGAACTGGCCATCAACATCAAAAAGGCCACCTCCATCGACGAGACCGCCCCCAAGCGCAAGCATGTCCGCGCCTGCATCGTCTACACATGGGATCACCGGTCCTCGACCGCCTTTTGGATCGGCATCAAGGTGTACGTATTCCCCTCATCTCGGACGAACCGAGCATGCTGGACCGAAAGCATCTATCTCTTTTGTACATTTATGATCGCGCAAACATCACCAGACCTTTACTGACCCGTTTCCTCTACCCAGCCAACCCATCCTCGCTGATGAAATCCAAACATTCAAAGCCCTTATCACTATCCACAAAGTCCTCCAAGAAGGCCACCCCTCCGCCCTCCGCGAGGGCATGGCCAATCGCGGCTGGATCGAATCGCTCGCCCGTGGCGTCTCCGGTGGTGACGGCATCCGCGGTTACGCCCCCCTGATCCGTGAATACGTCAACTTCCTGCTCGCGAAGCTCGGCTTCCACAGCCAGCACCACGAGTTCAACGGCACCTTTGAGTATGAGGAGTACGTGTCGTTGCGGTCGATTAACGATCCGAATGAGGGCTACGAGACTATTTTGGACTTGATGAAGTTACAGGATCGCATTGACCAGTTTCAAAAGTTGATCTTTTCGCATTTTCGGAATGTGGGGAATAACGAGTGTCGCATTTCGGCGCTGGTGCCGTTGGTGGCTGAATCTTATGGTATTTACAAGTTTTTGACGAGCATGCTGCGGGCCATGCACTCTAGTAGGTATCTTCGCTACATGATATCTAAAAGTCCTTTTTTTTTTCTAACATCCTTTCTCACAGCTACCGGAGAAGTCGAGCTTCTCGCCCCCCTCCGCGAACGTTACGACGCCCAACACTACCGACTCGCCAAATTCTACTATGAATGCTCCAACCTGCGCTACCTCACCAGCCTCGTCTCCCTGCCCAAGCTCAGCCCAGATCCCCCGAACCTGCTCGCCCAGGACGAAAATGCCCCCGCCCTCCCCTCGCGTCCCAAGGAAAAAACCGAATCGCCGCCAGTTCCCAGCAAGGATGAGCCCGAGGACATGAATGAGTTCTGGAACAGCCAGATTGACCAGCAGAACCGTGAGTACGAGGAGCAACAGCGCCAGTTGCAGGCTCAGCAACAGGCCGCCATCCTCGCTCAGCAGCAGGCGCAAGCGCAGGCTCAGAGGGAGTTTGAGGAACAGCAGCGCCGGTTGCTAGAGCAGCAGCAACGAGAGCATGAGGCGCTATTGGCGCAGCAGGCGCAGTGGCAGACGCAGGGCCGGCTGGCCGAATTGGAGCGGGAGAACCTGGCGGCGCGCGCGCAGTATGAACAGGACCAGTTGATGCTGCAGCAGTTTGACACCCGGGTCAAGGCACTGGAGAGCGAGCTGCAGGCGTTGCAGGGCTCATATGGGCAGCAGATGGCCAGCAAGGACGACCAGATTCGCGCGTTGCAGGAGCAGCTTAATACGTGGCGGAGCAAATACGAGGCCCTGGCCAAGCTGTACTCGCAGTTGCGCCATGAGCATTTAGACCTTTTGACCAAGTTCAAGGCGGTGCAGCTCAAGGCGGCGTCGGCGCAGGAAGCCAACGAGAAGCGGGAGAAGCTGGAGCGCGAGATCAAGACCAAGAATCTCGAGTTAGCCGACATGATTCGTGAGCGTGACCGTGCTCTGCACGAAAAGGATCGGGCGTCGGGATCCAGCAAGGACGAAGTCGAGAAGCTCAAGCGTGAGCTGCGGTTGGCTATGGACAAGGCAGACAACCTGGAGCGTCAAAAGGGCAACGAGCTGTCGACGATGCTCTCCAAGTACAACCGGGAGCTCGCGGATCTTGAGGAGGCTTTGCGCAACAAGACGCGGCAGCTGGAGGAGGCTCAGAGCTCGGTGCGCTCGGGAAACTCGGACCTGGAGCGGCTGCTACGCGACAAAGAGGAGGAGCTCGAGGTCTACAAGGCTGGGATGGACCAGGCACTGGTGGAGCTCAACGAGTTGAAGATTAGCGGGGGCGGCAACGATGAGATTTTTGACGAAGGGATCAAAGCGCTGGCCGAGGCCAACCAGGACAAGATCAACGCCATCATCGACTCGGTGCTGCAGGTGGGCGTGCAGCGGGTGGACGATGCGATTTACGAGCTGGACTCGACGATGCAGGCGGGTAACCAGAATGCGTCGCCGACATTTGTGCTGTCTCAGGTAGAGAAGGCGTCGTCGTCGGCGATGGAATTCGCGACGGCATTCAATGGGTTTATTGCCGATGGGCCGAATGCTGATCATGGGGATCTGATACGGTCGATTTCGGTGTTTGCGGGGGCCGTGGCAGATATCTGCACCAACATTAAGGGTTTGCTGCGTCTGGCGACGGATGACAAGAAGGGTGAGACGCTGCTGTCGGGATCGCGGTCGGCGGCACACACGACGGTGCAGTTTTTCCGAGGGCTGCTGAGCTTCCGGTTGGAAGGGTTGGATCCGCTACAGAAGACGGACGTGGTCATCAACAGCAACAATGATGTGCAGATTGCGCTGCAGAAGCTGACGAAGCTGGTGGACGGGTTCGCGCCGTCCTTCTCCAAGCTGATTGGCAAGGGGGATCTCGGCGACATTGTCGACCAGGAGCTCACCAAGGCGGCAGATGCCATTGCAGCGGCGGCGGCGCGCCTGACTAAGCTGAAGAACAAGCCGCGTGACGGATACAGCACCTACGAACTCAAGGTGCATGATTCAATTCTGGACGCGGCGTCGGCGGTGACGACGGCGATTGCACAATTGATAAAGGCGGCAACGATTACGCAGCAGGAAATTGTGCAGGCAGGCCGCGGGTCGTCGTCAAAGACGGCCTTCTACAAGAAGAACAACCGGTGGACGGAAGGTCTGATCTCGGCGGCCAAGGCGGTGGCATCGTCGACAAACATGCTGATTGAGACGGCAGACGGAGTGCTGTCGAACCGGAATTCGCCGGAGCAGCTAATTGTTGCCTCTAACGACGTAGCGGCGTCGACGGCACAGTTGGTGGCGGCGTCGCGGGTGAAGGCGGGCTTTATGTCGAAGAGTCAGGAGGGACTGGAGGCAGCGTCGAAGGCGGTGGGGGCAGCATGCCGGGCATTGGTTAGGAAGGTGCAAGAGATTATTAAGGAGAAGAGGGAGGAAGGGGAAGAGAGAGTGGATTATGGAGCATTGGGGGCGCATGAGTTCAAGGTGAGGGAGATGGAGCAGCAGGTGGAGATTTTGCAGTTGGAGAATAAGTTGGCAGCAGCAAGGGTGAGGTTGGGGGAGATGAGGAAGATTAGTTATCAGGAAGAGTAGCAGCAGATTAGACGAATGGGATTATCTATTGGCTGGGTTTTGGGCTATGATGATTTGAGAGTTTTGATAGTATTGTAATATTTGTGAGATATGTTTATCCTATGTGAATTTCTAGAGAGTGCTAATAGGGGGGTCCCTGGGAATATCAAGTCTGGGTCTTATTAAATGCATAAATCGTAATCATAATCCTAACAAATTTGTAGATACTATGGATTAGCCATACTTAGACTATAGGTAGTCCATATTTAAAGCAAGTAGAAACTCAAATCATGGATAAACAACTCTGAAAATAGAATCCTGCTAGTTGGTTGGTTGGCTATAAGAAGCTATATTGGTATTAACATCAAGTATTGGAATAGCTATCAAAAAGAAAGCAAGGGGGGTGTCGTCTAATACATGGATGGGGGCCAAGGGGTGAAGGGTGAAGGGTGAAGGGACAGACATGTGGAGGTGACATCCACAGATATGGTTTTTGGGATTGTCGGGTAGATTGTCAGGTAGATTAGTGTTGGTGGGGTTGTGATGAGGTGGGGAAATGGAAGAGATGATGGAAGCAAGTGCGAAGGTGAGGGTGGGAAGGATGTTCGGTCGGTATCGTTGGTATGCATAAACGGATACCTAATAAACCTCTACTTTATTCTTTGTTCTTTGAAATGCTTTTGATCAAGGTTCCGGGTTTAGTGTATCGTAGGATACGAATAACCTGGACTTGCCGCTAGCTCAATCCTCCTTTGACGAATCTATGGTGATATTAAGTCGGAGAAGATGGACCCTCGGGATGTTTTTGTGTCCCCAAGTATTTGCAACTGTATTCTCAGCATAGGATACAAGCAGGATAGAACAGACGAAGCCAGCCACACATACCACCACACTCCTCAATCTGATATGTTTATTATTATACATATACAACCTGCAGATTGACTCCTAAATTCCATTCCATACACTAAAAATATAATGGAGCTAATCACGATATCTTACCTGTCAACTGTGATTGCTACTATTCTAAATTTGACTGTTGAGGTGCTTTAAGGATCTTTGGTCCCGGAAGACTACAAAAAATTGATGTTTGCTGGAGGGAAATGGGTAGTATATAGGATAAGGGCAGGGAAATGCTGCAGACGTCAGGTGAATGCGAGTGAGTTAAAGGAGAGAACTTGATTATATTTGTGGCAAAGACAGGACGGGGATGAAAGAGAAGAGTGAAAGGGTGAAAGGACATGGTAGGAGATGCGATGAGGGGATGAAACATTGTCAATTGGTTATCTTACGGGTTTATGAGTGAGGACATGAAACCGCTATGCACATACGTACATCTGGAGGCGTAAGGCCATTAAAACCCAAAATAATAAGAAGAATTATGTGTATAAAATAAAGACCAATATGAATATGTAAACAACAGAATAGAAATAGAATACTTTCTGCCAGTTGCATAGGAATATCCTGTGGAAAGGTGAAGAATTCCAGGCTTTTTCCCTCTTTATCGCCGGCAAAATTCTAAAATCTGTAAAAATGTAATCGAATTTTCCTCTTGTTTGATACTGGCAGATGGTCAAAATGCTGTCTTCCTAGAAAGGATATAACATTCATTATGAGAAATCAGCCTATGTACATACATACGATATTGACTTTGACATTCTGGTTCCATCAACGACATATGTTGTATAGATACTATACATGACCACAATTGACAGATGTGGCGTATATATATGTATCATAGCAAGTAAAGTATTCCAAACCTCAACTTCTCATCAAGGACATCAATTTCCCGTATTTTCAAAGATAGCAATACATCTTACCATCCTGAGCGGACTCGGAATAAATATGTTATTGATCGAAAAAAAAAAATCAGATGACTGGACAGAACAACTGCAACAGTCATAGATTTGTTAAATATATCAAGACTATATACTTCTCAAAGAAAAAATTGTAACGGTATTGTTCGGTCAACAGCCCCCCGCGCGATATGCAGTTTTTGTGATAGTTAATGTGCTGGGCTGCTCGTCATACAAACTAGTCCAAAAATAGAATGCTCTGCAATAAGAAACATGTTTACTCTAATAGTTGATACTGTGTGACATGGGAATCTACAGGGGTACCCATATCTGTCGGTAGTTTTGTATGATTTTAGATTTGTAAATAGTAGCGGAGATTTAGTCGATGTCAGATCAAAGAATTAATACATCTCATATCCGTGAGTTAGAAAAATTGATGGTGAACACTTCCGTACCTGTTCAATACTTTTTAGGGCACTCAAGTGATGAAATTATAATTTATTTGGCTGAATTTCATATTTACCCTTTAAAAATCAATCTTACAGGCATGGTATGACTTCAACAAAAATGGAGATGAAATGTTCCTTAACACTTAAGTTCATATACCTTTGATCTGTGTATCAAGATAGTTATACACGCTGTTCCTTTTCATGTATACAAGATTATATTATTAAATTCCTTAAGCATCAACTGATGCAAGGTATATAATCTTAAGCCCCTCAAACATCAATGAAATTCATGGTTACAAGACGTAGAGCTTGATATAATCTTGAAGGATAAACAATTTTGAAATCACTAGAGTATAAATGATTACTTCCGTACAATGTCTCGAGTTTTATAGGCCAGATGTGACAGGTCCACGTGGAGAACTAAATATACTTCCCCTTGTATCCTCACAATATTAACCATTACTCATGATAACTTTACCACAACGGATTTAGCTTGACTATTCTTCTGGACTACCCTCACTTTCTGATATGTACTTAAGGACATTCCCTGTCATTTTCCTAAATCTCTGCTTCTTAATATCACCATGTTCTCCAAATTTCTAGATTGAATATTCAAATAGTATCATGAAATTGTAATATAACTGTGGCGGGGAAGAAAATTCAATACTAGTCAAATTGCTGTCATTATGCATCTAGACACTAATCCCAATATGAGACTTTGCAAAATCAAATCTTCTGGAAATGTAATCTGGAAGCAACGTTGTGCCCGGAATGACATCTGGCAAAACAACTAACATGACTCCATTTCCGGGATGGTCTTTCTATTAGATAATTACCATGCTTACCTGCACAACATCAAATTTAAGTTAATCTTTTGGGCTGAGACCTCAGTCATCAGGTATCAGTACCTATGAGATAACAATCGAAATGATTCTCTAGAAAATGATCTTTGACAAGTTATTGCCACTGTCAGTTAGTATTAAGTCTTACAATATTCCCGGGGAGTTTGTCTTTATCACTCAAAGGCGCTCTGCGGCGTTCATGCACGGCAAATTCGTCACTTATCCGACATACTGCAGAATATATAGTGATTGATATGTAGGTACTAATTGCCAAATTTAAGCGCCCCCAGTCAGCTGTCAGTGTATGATCGTCATTTGACTTGAACACATCTCCAAGACTTCTTAAAGCGGAAAGCCGTTGGCCATAGGGCCAAGGCGAACCCCTGTCAAGACCGACCACACGACTGGCATTAACTTTAGAACTGCAGAATGAATACACTTATCCCGTGATTGCTGTCAATTCACATATATAGCCGCTATTCATATATTATCCATCTTCACATGATAACTCAATGATGATAGCCAGTCAGTGTCTAGACAGATTTTATCACGGATACTGGAGCTATTCTGGTAGGGATTGACACGAATATATACTTTATCTATATAATTCATTAATCTGGTAAAATTAATCATTCTACATGGCGTGATAATTCCTTCATTTCGATCCAATTTATATACATTGTAACTTATTCAAATATTTTATCTAATTCCTATCAGTTTCTTTGATCAAGGTGTACTAAGAAATCAACCTTTGACTGGAAGGGTAATTTTTTTTGCCACCAGTGTGGATAATCCGACAGGGGTTACAAATGAAAGCGAAGCCCCCACGTCAGTCTGGAAAGGGAATTTCTTGTAAAACCATAAAGGGGGAGGGGTGATTGTAGTAGTACACATCGCCAATCCATAGTTCCAGTTCTCAGCTTGAAGATTAGATTTGACAATATTCAACTTATTTAAATCAGTTAATACAGTAAAAATGTTTGTTGTTGACTGAAAACTTAAAGCATCTAGGTAAAAAGATATAACCCGCAACCCATAAATAGTCATCGTGTAAACCAGCACGATTCTACAATCCCCCCCTCTCCCAAAAAAAAGCTCCTGTAATTCTGAACACATAAATGTTGGCTTCATGTAACAACATGGCCTTGAACACGATCCCACCAATATAAACCTACTTTATTGTTAATATTCCATAGATAATCTCGCAGGTAGTCAGTACTGAAAAGTGTAACGAACCTAGAAGATAGAAGGCAACAGGACACGCTGCTGACTGCAACATGTACAAATGATGCCACATCATTCATAATGTATCAAGCCCACAGAACCCTATTACACAGGGCAATATAATATGCTCGAGACTCTTTCGAGGCGAACCAAGAGATCCGGTGCGCAAAGGCAAATACCCCATGAATAGCCACTGTATCCGGATAAAGTCCAAGAGTATAGATCATGTACACATAAATACAATAACAATACATGTAACGGCCGGATATACCCATGAAGGAGCAATCAAAAGCAATGCTCTTGAATAGAGTCGACAGATCGATGGATAAGGGCATTGGTTGGTGAAAGCAACGACTGAAGTAATCATTAGAAGAGATAACATCCAGAACTGAACCTGCAGCTGGTATAACGACGCATGGGTGTACCAAGGGGATTCCTTCTTAGGTTTGAATTGTGTGAATGATTCGGACAAGAGCTTCCATCATTTTCCATTTCGATTTTTCACGAGAGTGTATCCATAGTTGCTGTATATTACGCACCGTCGAGGCATTTGTAGTGGAAGAGTCACTCTTGAACAGAGTACGATAATATACTATGTTGATTAGCTATGAAAATTACCTCACGTCATTTTTAAATATCCACTCACAAGTAAACAGGAGGCGCACATTGGGAGTCAAAACACATCACCATGTGGAATACTGGTGGATATTTCTCCAAGAATTGAAGCCAATATCTTTCATGATCGAAGACATCTTTGTTACTGTTAATCGGTTATATTATCAACTTGATGAATCCATGAAATAGCATACCTTGATGTTGGTGATAATATCCAATCAACTGGGAAAACGGCTGGTGGTGATTGATTTGTGTTATGGGTGTGGGAGAAAATTGGGATCAAGGCGTGTTGACTTTTTATTTTTGAGTTCAACTAAATAGATCAAAGCAGTTTGTTGGTCGGTACCCGTCCGAGGATAGATGCGTGTTGACAGATACGGAAGCTGAAAACAGTGGTTACTGGGAAAAGATGGGATAAGAATCTGTTTACAGGATGCTGTAAATATTGGTGTGAATAAAACTCAGTATCAGTGGGACAAGTAATGACTGAATCAGTTGTAAAGTTCTTGAATTTTGCACTGAATCTCGATCGTGAATGACGTTGAGGTTCTGAAATCTAGACCCACATTTTTTGAAACATTAAAGCTTTTGTATACCCCCTGACCCGCTCACACCCCACTCTTGTCATTGTGGTATTTATCTTGAGAGTAGAAGTACGAAAAAATGTAGAATTTTATTCTCAATCGATTAAACTGGAACTTTAATTGATAAAAAAAAGAACCCTTACATCACAACCAACACTAATCAACAAAGAACTATCAGTTTGCCCATATATATTTAAGAAGTCGACATCGCCATGACTTTGACTTACTTCTAGCACCCTTCAATCAATATTAAATCAACTTTGCTCACTAGATTATATTCTTCCTTATTAATATCTTGCATCGAACTCAAGTTTTTTATCACCAACCCGTTCAATTGGTTTTCTGGATTATCATAATGGAAAGCACAATTGTTGATGCCACGGCTATGACCCAGCTCGACCCAGTAATACTAAATGGTTCTAGTCTTGATCTTGTTTATTTCAATGTACAACGGCAACTCCTGCAATCTGCTTGGGTTGCAGCCTCCGTACAACTATCGCCCTTTTCCAAAGTTGCTGCTGTTCACGCCAACATAGTTCTTGCTCTCAGTGAAGAATCAAAACAAACGCTCCTTGTTGACTTCGGGTAGGTTTTCCTCGATCATCCCTTTTTACAGTCATTCTATCAGGTTCTAACACAAATTAGCAATGCAATTGGGGCACCAGCTCTACTGGTTCGTGACTCCACAGATCTAGAAAGATTCTTTATTGGCTCTGTGCAAGACTTCACCCTGAGCAATCAATCTTTGGTCGCTATTCCTGGATATGAGCATATGTTTTTGGTTTCATCAGAGCCCAATATCTCCGTCGGTAACATGTCCTCTTCCAGTCCCATGGTCCTTGATTCCGATGATTGCAACAAAGATGAGCAAAAAACTCGACTTCCTCGGCCACCAAATGCGTACATCTTGTATCGCAAAGAAAGACATCATGCAGTAAAAGCTGAGTTCCCAGGTATCTGCAATAATGAAATTTGTAAGTCCCGGCCCTGTAGCCTTTTGGCATTTTGTTTTACAGTGTAGTTACTAACCTATTATCAGCCCGTATTCTGGGAAGGAGATGGCGTGAAGAAGATGAAGCAGTGCGTGCCTTTTATAAAGAGAAAGCCGAGTCCTACAAATGCAATTTCATGAGGACCTATCCTAATTATCAGTACAGACCGCGCAAAGCCATTGAGAAAAAGCGTCGTGCGAAACGCATGGAAACCAACACTTCTGAAGAGTTGGGTCTGCAATCACCAACATCTCTCGCCGAAAGCTCACCAGAAGGCTCATTCTGTGAAGAACTCTATTAGCCACGCACTCAATTAAGATTTTGAGTCAGGTTAGTAGTTATGAACTCAGCGACTTCCGGGTCCGGCTATTTTGTGTATTAATCTTTAAAGATACAGTATGACGTTTGGGTGGTTACAATTCATTCATGGTAATTATCGGTTTTTTCTTGGGTATTGTGGGTAACTGTTTGGCTTCGTTGATATATGGACATCAAGTTGTTCTTGATAGCCCACTAATGTGGAGATTTCCCAACTTATTTTTGTTTCACTTCGATAAATCTAACACAGATACGGACTTGAACTTTTGGTGCAATACAATATCACATGGCGAGCATTGGATATTGGATGTGAAATGTCGCATTTTCGGAATGCTATCTCTAGATTTAACGATTTCCATGTTGATTACTAAGACCATGACTGGCTCCACCCAATCAATAGGGGTACTCCATACATGAGTTGAGGTTTATATTGCTATGTATTTGGAACCAAGTTCATGAGATAGAAATCAGCCTCCATGTTGATATGAAGACTTGGGATTCTTTGAAGAACTCATTTCATATAGAAATGTCTCCAGGCAATTGTGATAAAATTCATGTAAGCTAATATAGGGAATATTCTCAGCTTAATGGCCACTGCGCTTATACCAACCTACTGCGAGTTCGTTGTTATGATGTCAGAATACAGCAAAATACCTTTGACTGTATACCTACCAATGGTTAATGATACGAGACTAGATATATCACTATTTCTAATCACATAGTATGCACAGTTCTAGTTATATCAAAGGATGATTAGAAATTCTCAGACATAAGTTAGTGAAGCTGAATGATATGTGATCAACAAGTGGTAGATGGTACAATCAATATGATTGTCAGACTATTCAGCTTGATGATAAAAATCATTGACTTCCATCTTCTATTAGTCTCAAAATCCAATCCCGAACATATACACATAAACCATATCTCGTTTGAAAAGCTCCCCATTCAGGATAATAATGAACTTACTTCTGTACAATATATGTGTAGATTTTTATTCACTATGTTTTGAGCCACAGAACATCAACAACCTGTCCATATATTGGCAATAAATCATGAACAAACAAAAAAAAGGTGATATTCGTCAAATCAAGTGAGTTGTAACTTCAAATTTCATAACATTTGAACTCGTCCTAAATAATTGGAGTAGAATGTAGTTGTTTTGGCTATCTAAGACCATTTACAGATTAAGTTTATGATGAGCATTCTTTGTTTTAGATGCTATTTCAAGTAATTTAAGGGCACTTGATTGGATCTGTGAGGGACAGATATGGGCCAACCGCCGCCTTATGGCGAAAGAATTGCTTATTCGGGATAAGTGGTGGGGTATACATGTGGTTTCACGACATCTGCGGTTAATCTGCGGCTAAGATAACATGTGTCTGCATGCAGGGCAATACATGTTGTACCGGACCCGAGAATAATGTACGCATGTAGCATGTACCTTAATATAGCTAGATAGAGGATTTATCAAAAGGGCCACACATATACTTAAGTGGTCCACTGTTAAAATATAATGGGCATAATTTAAAGCCTCTCAGTAGGTATTATCTTTTTATCTGAGATCATTTTGCTGAGAACTTCAAAGAAAAGTTGCTTAAATGTGACCAGATTCATTACAAATCGAGTACATATCAAACTATAAGTCAACGTGAGATGGGTTGTTTCAAGTGAAAGCTTTTTAACAATTATAAAGTACCATTTATCACGAGTGAGGGGATGTTTGGGAAGTTGGGGAATTTACTTAAGATTTAATGATGCTCTATTACTTTTATGATCGTTTAGCTCGTTCAAGTTAAAACTCGATGTTTCCGTTTCCAGAGTAGGCTCATCTTACAGGTAAGTCACCCTTCTAGAATCCGGGATTCCTTTTAATACGTCCTAATTTGATAACCCACGAAGTATGACAGTCACAATATCACATTCTCTTTACATATACCATAATCGAGTTATTTAGTTGCAATTTGGGGCCATTTTTATCTTTCCATCCATATTAATACATATCTTATGGTAGTGGCATGATCTTAGATACAACTGACTGTGATCATATACATAGCCGAAATATGTTGTAGTGAGAACAAATGAAAGAAAGACAAGTAGCCAAAAGTAAGCAAATATTGAAAATAACATAATCTGATATATGCATACACCAAGAAAGATTATAGCCCATGCAGTAGCAATTCAGTATGTTAAAATGATAAATTATATGGAATGATACTGTGACCTAACACAGACCAGGAGACTTACACGATCTGACCGACTGGCCGGAAGATGCATGCACAGACAAATTTTTAATGCAGAACCTTCCGTGATCTAGAGTAGCATATATATATTGATAATTACTAGGTGCTCGGCAAAAATACTTCTAAAATTCAGCGATATAGAGTGCCAGTTGTGGCAACTCCTTTGAAATTGTTAGAAAAAAAGATCAAAACGGAAACGTAATAGCCTATAGCTCTATGAATATCAATGCCATCATAGTGCACTTTATATCATGTGATAACCCTTAATGAAAGAAATTGAATGGATGTCCTCTTGAATCTATAGCTATTATATTGAGATAGTTACAGGCAGTATAAATTTAGGTCTATTTCAGTATATTATGTCATTTCCCCCTGATTTTCATTATGCTAAATTAAGCCTGTACCTTCAAAATTCCGTAACCTTCAAATTATTATGCTTTAAATTTTTTTTTATAAAATCATCCTAATGTCCTATGTGCATGCAAATGGTTTTTATAGAATCCTATTTAATTCTTGTATCCATTAGAAATTTTCTGATTTTTTTTTTTAATATTGTATTTGTAGTTGATATCATTAAAATACGTAGAATATTAAAAGAATTTATATTATTCGTATAGATTACACTGTCAATTTGTCAACTTATAGGGGCTAATCCCTATATTTATAGCGGTTTATAGTGGCTCATGTGAATTTACAGAGGGTATCCTTCTATAACCTTCAAAAAATATAGGGGTTATATTATTTAACCCAACTGGGACCAGGACTCTATTTCAGTGTACTTTTGAAGTATATTTTTTTGCCGTGCACCTAGTAATTACTTATATTTAATACTGATATATAGCTTTGAGCCTTCCATGTTAATCGACAATGAGGTTGGTTTCTAGTTTCTTTGTTTCTCTACCAACCTGGCGGGAATCCACAATCGGACTAGTAATTTCTCTTTTTTTTCTTGGCCCTTTTTTAGATCCTTTGTCTATACCAGGATAGACCTTTCCACTTGGGGGCTCTTTTTGTGCCAGATCCGAAAGCGAGAGAAGCGAAAGTTCATTAGATACAGATGAGTGGGAACATGCATGGTATTTTTTGAGGAGATTTTATCAATAAATAAGCTACATAAAATCGGCTGGATTAAGCGGTATTCACAGAATATGGTAGATGTTTGACATCGAGCAGAGCGGGGTCCTGATGGTATTTAGGAATATCACAAACTCCTAGATATGTATCTGTAAGTATGTAATCGTGATATTTAACATGGACACACAAAAGATGTGTGTTATATAGGCAATGATATATTGTTTCTGATTGAAGAATAGATATATCTGAAAAGATAACCTTATCTATCATATACTCGTTATTTTTGTCTTCGTCCTTTTGCATCATTCAACAAAATCAGTTCATGTAACACATATTGCACTCATCATGGTAATATGCAGTAAACTTCTGACAAAATTTAAGGATATGATTGGAAACTATTGTTTGATTGATCTGTCCATGTCTGTGCGTAATGACACCCTTAATCCAATGTAATAATCATAGATGTTGAGGTTGTACGAAATCTTACAACTAATCTTCCCAGGACTCTGAAATTGAATATATACATTTGATATGTAGTTATCAAAGTGCGATGGATATAAGATACATACATTTATGATATATTTCATGTGATTATTGAGATAGACTTGGTTTTAAGGGGAAATAATGCATATGTCTGGGTTATCATGACCCCAAATCAATCAGCTCTGGATTTAAAGCTGAGCTCCACCTCATAACAGCATCTGTACACGATATAATTATGGATTTGAGTTGCCCATTCAAGTAAAATTCGGATATTGTTAGAAATTGGTATAATTGATGTATATAGTAATACATTGAGCTACGATATCGTTGTGTGTATAATTTCTCCAAACTATCATCTCAAATAGACATAATTCATCTGACGCATGAAGAATAAAACTGGATTGAATCCCTATAACTCTGTGACATAATCTATATTGAACTTTAACACATTCAGATATAGTTCTTAAGTATCTGCTTTTTTTGTTATTTGTTTAATATCCATATAATTCAGATTCATAGACTTTTGTCTCATCACTTAGTGTCCTTTGGCCAGTTATGTCTTACATTTAGGGGGCAGGGCAAGGAAATAGTGGCAAATATCTTGAGGGGAATCATAATTATAGTGTTCTAAATCCTATCCATTGTTATTCTTGCAACTAAAAAGTTACTTTAAATGTAGAAAGTTATCATTAAAAGATATGCAAAATTGTGAAATAAATGAATACGAACATATCTCATCTTCTAGATTTCAACCGTAGAACGCCAATAAAAAATCCCAAAATTCATTAACTCCCGATACCCAATAGAATATAGAGCAAAAATACAAACACTCAAATTTCACTTTTCAGTGAAGTTTCGGAATGACGACCCATTGGCATTAAAGCCGTTCATACCGTTAAACATCTCATGCTGTGGCATGTTGAATATATCAAAGTCTGGATTGTATTGCTGGGGAAAATATACAGACAGCAATGGAGGGGCCGAGCTTATCAGACATACCTGATCCATAGGCGACACAACAGTAGGTATTTTGACTGAAGATGACACATGCATCTGGAAGGGGCTCATTGTAAATGAGCCCATACCCTCTTGGTCCTCGGCGAGTTGGTTTGGTGAAAGTGTGATATCCAGCGTCTGTTCATAAGCAGATTTATTGCGACTACACCTTGATGGATGGCCATGATAAGTGATGAAGGAAGTGTTGTTATTTCCAAGCTTAGTGAGCAATGCGTCGCCGTGATCAGGTATATATCCATGAATTAAGCAGGGGATGAGGAGATCTTGTTCAGTATTGGGAATTTGAAAGTGGCTGATTTGGGTGAGATATCTCTGAAAACCGACAGCATCTTGGAAGAATCCAATTTCGCCAGTCTCATTTGCTGAGTACATCCAACAGAGCTTGATAAGATACTCCTCCGGTGCAGGTACACCCATGATTGGCACGGCAACCTCAAGAAAGTCGGATAGCTTGGCAGTTGATTTGCCAATGGTATCGCGGATGAAAGAGTAGACGCGGCTTATGAGCATCCAGCGAGATTGGAAAGGGTCATTTTTCCAAAGTTGCGTAATCAAGGCTGAGATACTCTTTTGGGGAACCTGGGAAAATATGCGTTGATAGTACGCTATAGAGTTTAGCAAGGCACTGATGATCAGGAATTTCTTGCTGTCGTTACTTACCACGAAATGCGATGAATCCATTCAAAGGTCGCTTGACTTTGTCTTCGTCACTAGACTTGGGAGTCAATGGCCCTTCAGAATTGAAGGGCTCATTGAAACTTGACTGTGGTGAAACAGGCGGAGATAGCGTCAGACTGGGTGAAGAATAAGATTGGGTACGCTCATCAGTAAACACATCCTTAATATTGAAGTCGCCGCTGCGAATGAGGTTGCTTATTTGATGCAAATTGTCAACCGCAGATTTGGGAATTAAGCGAAGAACTTGCTCATTAGAAAGTGTCTGCATGAGTTCCATGAGGTTGACTTTATTGACGGAAGGCGGACTATGACAGTCAGGCCCTTCAGACCAGAGGGAATTCTTGTGTGAAGGCATTCTCACAACGAATATAAAAAAATAAAAATAAAAAAGGTATTGATTGGCAAGGTAAATAATTAGTGTCGTGAAAGGAATAAATGCAATGTTGATGATTCGGCTAATTGAGTATTGATGAGAGTTTGATGCTGAAAAATGGGCGATCAGATCTTTTTAAAAGTGTAATGCAAAGCTGAGTTCTTTGAATGTTTTGGTCGCAGTAAATATTGCACGGAATTAGTGTCAAAGAAGGATAGTCACAGGGTTTACTTTTACCAATCCTGGTCTAAACGTTGTTGAGATGTTTCACACCCTACCCACTTTTTTTTCAGCCCCAGGGGTAGAGATAGTGAAACACGCACAAAGTTTTTCGAAATAAATAGTTTCAAAATTTATAGGATTTAATCGCTAATTAAGCTTATCGAAAATTGTTATTGGCAACCAACCATAGTATTGTGTTACCAGGCTTATGATTGCTGTGGGTTCCATTTTATGTTTATATTCAAGGAATTTATTATTACAATATGGTGACTTCAAAAATAGAACTTATGACGGAAAATGACGATGTTAAATCGACCAATCGTAGGATTCTTGATGGTAATGTTTATTAACTAATTTCAAGATACAAACTAAAAGGTTACTGTCAAATCTTGGCTGATTTGATCACCATTAATGCATCCGGCTAGCGGTCTGCGATTTGAGGCATCAACAGTCCCATGGTATCTGGTCTTTGTGGTAGCAAATCTAGATCAAAAGCCATTATAGTTTCAATCATATTGAGACTTATATTCGCTCGTAGATCAGTCTGTGGATATTGGCACTACAAACCCCATCAGTATTTGACATTCAATCGAATTATTTGGCCAATTTACTGCTTGTCTGATGGCGGTGGATTGAACGATTTCTAGGGGTAGGATCTGATGTTTGATCTGATAACGTGTCAATGCTATAGCGGGTTATCACACTGAGATCCAATACTCACTTAGTGCTTCCAATTTTTGACAGTTAGTTCCAAATACTGTGAGCCGGAAATATCGTCCACAGTGATGAAAGGAACTTTATGTGGGAGTGATCCAATCTATCGCCATATGAAGTCAGTTTCTATATCCGTATATGTCTTGCCAATCTTAACTTACCCGCTCCAGCAGCTCTTGTTTTCTTCGCCCATACATATTTTTCAGTTGGCTTAAACTCTCAAGAGACTTTGTTGGAATAGCAAATGTTATAGGCTGCTTTTGATACTCCCCATGTCTGTAGTCTCCCTGGAAGAACGAGCAATGTCTTCGATTGCGAAGGATTTTGTGCTAGTTAGATCCATAAACATAGTAAGTTGGGTGAATATACGGCAGATCTACCCAAGACATATTGTTTGCAATCTCCTTGATTCTCATCTTGAGACCAAGGGATTCATCAAACATTATCGATAGTCCAGGGTGGAGGCCAAGTTCTCTGCCAGGAAACTCCCGAGTTTCCAACGGCAGCGGAAGAACTTGATTCCACATAAAACTCAAGAAAACTTCAACTCCCTCACAGCGCTTGTCATCATTAGACAACCCAACAACTGCATATGGTGATGTACGAGACTTCCACATCCAATTTATGATCATCAAGAAAGCCAGAATTTCTACAGTGGTGTTGTTGGCAACCAAGATTACCTCTCCCTCACCCAATGAAACTCCACGAAGGCTCTTCCAAAGATATGTTTTCAGGGAAATAGCACGATATTCTTAAAGTGAGATCCCTTGAGTCAGATCTATATCAATGATAAAATACGCCATGTTGTTCCATGCATATAACAAACGATGTATCAATCTATCAATTGATAAATTTAGAAATGATGTGATTTCACGTAACACAATAAGAGGTGGATGGTCGCTGGCCTTAATAATAGGATCCATTATTTCTATTACTTTAGTCACAGCATCTACCTGTAAGGTTAATTTTGATGCCCAACAAGAGAAGCATTCTTCTGTCGACTTACTAACAGTTCGATGCTCAAAGTCTTGACCATTGGAAGAGAGCTGTTGCCGATGCTTATACAGACAGTACAAGTAAATATCATGTTGGAGATCGTTTATGCTTTTGAAGTTCAGGGAAAGTGGAATCTCACTTTCCAGATATTTTGGAGGGGGTTTTTTGTATTCAATACTTATTTGGTATTATTGTAGAGATTTTTAAGTGGAAGGAACTGGTGATTGGAATGAATGTATATAGAATATGGTCTTGGTTACCGTCCATCCACAATTTCTAGTTTTTCTTTTTTAACATAGCTTCCAGAACATATTGTTTTGCATCCCACAATAATAGTTTTCATAGGGTTGAAACCCAAATTTAGGATATACCCACTTCAGTCACTGAGAATACATATAATCCATTCAAATCCTTTATGATCTGCATGTTATTATAGGGCAAACAGGCAGAAATTCAATGATGACCAAACCACTTAACTCCAGATTCAGAAGTGTAGTTGTAGCAGCCCCATATATCAGGAGTCCAATGTTACAAAGTTGATCTCAGCAGACTACATGTAAACAATCACTATGTATTATAATCTGAAATACCATCCATGATTTTCCATCTCCAAAAAGATGATTATAGCTGCAGAACTAGATAGCTAACAAAGTTAGAGATGGGTCTCAATATAGAATTTAGATAAATATGGCTATCAGACCGTTTAGTGCAATGATAAATCCTTGACTTCCACTTTCTGTTGGCCTCAAAATCTAACACCAAATATATATATATATATAAATCATGACGACTATCCTAATTCCTAAACTATCCCTATAATATAAATGAAATGAACCCAATAGCTAATAACCCTAATGATGGTATCCATTAACCTTCTTAATCTATGCCTATCCAACCCTGCCCTTTAACCCCTATCCCCTACCTAACTATTAACTAAGGCTAATATTACTATGATTATAGCTATCCCTACCCTATCTCTCTAGGAATTAAATACCTATTTTCCCTATTATATACTAACTAATACTCTATCTCTATTGGGGTATCTAGATATCCCTACTAGAGTAGGAAGTAGCTGCAGGTGACTAGGATAAGCACCTAGGGAATCTAGTAGTCCTAGTAGAGAAGCTAAGAGAGGAAGATTAGGGAAGAGAGTAGATATAGAGGGGGTTCTATTTAAGATTGGGGAGTTAAATAGTAAGTGGGTTTTAGATGGTAGTAAAGAAGTAGGAGAGGTAGGAGAGGGAGAGTTATTATTTATAGTAGACAGTAGGTAGATATAGGAAGGAGTTAGATTAGAAAGAGAAGAAAGAGGAAATAGGATAGAGTGAGATATATTTAGGTTTAGAGAGTTATTACTAAATGACTTAGATAGAGAGAGAGATATTAATAGGGATACTAGAGATAGGTAGTCTAGTAGGCAAAAAAATAGTAGAAGTAGTATATTACTAACTAATAGTAATAGTAATAATTTTAATATTAATTACTATGACTAGAATATATCCCCTACTCTGTTAACCTTATCCTTAACTATACTATCTGAATTATCTATTACCAATATCCCGCCTTATTTTATTAATAGGACTACCTTAGGTATTCTCTTTGTTAATACTTCTTTTATTACCTATTAATATATTATTAATTAAAATTATTAATAGAGCTAGGGGTTCTTTATATTTATTATTAGAGGGAGATGATATATAGATAGTAGGGAGGCTGCTAAGGGTAGAGAGGGAGTATTAGTAAAAGTAGAGGATAGGAGGGGAGGTAGGTGGTAGGAAGAGAGCATATATTTATTAGGTCTACTTCTAAATAAGAGAGGTAGCTATATACCCTTGATCTTAACTTTAACTAAGAATACTAAGGCAGGTTCTTCTACTAGTAGGTCAACTCTAGGGATCTAAAATAAAGTAAGCTAGAAATAGATCTACTAGATATTAACTTTTAATAGCTATTAAGGCTATACTTATTAATAGTAAAAGACCTAGTAGTAGTCTAAGAAGAAATAATTATAATAATATTTAGAATTAGGGTATACTACTTAACGATCCTACTTAATGATCTAGTTCTAGTACTAATACTAAATCTAAGGATCTTAAGAGGCTCTAAGCTTCTTTATTCTAGTAGTTAAGAGATAATATAGTGATGTATTAGGGCTAGTAATAGTCTACTAGTATCTCTTTATCTTCCTAGTTATAGTTATATAGAAGACCCTACCTCTAATCCAACCCTTTTCCTCATTTCCTATCTCCTTCTTATCTCTGATATCTTATTCTTAGCTCTTCCTTTTTATTTTATCTTTCTATGTCCTTTTCTTCCCCTCCCTGTCTCAGCCCCCCACTTTTGCCCTTCATTTTCGCCACCGGCAGCTTGCGTGATACGAGACTATAGGTGATTGGGGAGCGGCGCCTGCGGGTTTTCGGGGGCGGTCAGTCAGTCAGTCAGTCACTCGGCCATCAAAAGATAAATGTTTGCTGCGTATGTACATCTCCCAGGATATAAATATTCGGTTTCTTCGTAAGTAGGCAAATCAGAGTTGAGAACAGCATTTTGTGACACTCTTACATACTTTGTGTCTGTCTACACATTATCTACGTACTTACATTTCTTCTTCTTCACTCCTAGAAACTACTCTACTCTTCTTTTCTGTCTTCCATCTCCACAATATCCCGAGACCCCGCCCCCTCCCCCCGACCTACCCACTGCCACTGCCCTTCCTGCCACACTGCCCCGCCGCTCATCCCCACAGCCTGAGACCCCGTCGGCATCAACTGAGTATTCTCTCAGCTCAAGACGCCACCGCAGGTGACCTCCAGGGAGCCGGATGAAGTCATCATCGACGGTGGCAGTCGGATGTGGCAGCGCGTCGTGGCCATGTAGGGTGGCGGGGAGCTCGAGATGTGCCCGGGGTGCTGGGTGGGGCTGGGGGAGGTGGGGAGGGGCAGAATTGTCAGCAGGATATGCATGTAGACCAGGCTGGTGTCTAACTCTTTGCCTCTACCTCCGCCTTCCTCTCTTCCTCAGCCTCCTCCCACTTCCTCTTCTTCTCCAAAACCTTTTCTAGCCGCTCACCCTTCCGGAAACTCCCGCCATGCGCCACGCCACACACAAAACACTTCTTCTTCTTCTTTCCCACATACTCGTTGATGACACACGCCCCGCACACAAAATGGCCACATCCGGGCACCATGACGCCCTTGTAGGCGCCCTGGCACCCTGGACACCGCGGAGGAATCGACAGCAAATACTTGACGTCATCCTCCGACAGGCCACCACCGTTCCTTTGTTCTCCCCGCGATTCTATGTCTCTACCTGTCCTCGCGGCGACCACAACACCATCAAGGGCGCGCCCCTTGGACTTGATCTCCCACTCCTTATCCAACTTCCAGCCCGCAGCGGTATCCGAGCGGTCGTGGGCAAACTTACAGTTGTCGCCAAAGCCGCAGAAGCCCGTCTTCTTGTAATCTTTGCACACGTCGGCGGCATAGTCAATAGTGGTCACGATGCGGATGGTCGATGAGGATTTCTGGGGACCAATGGTTTTGGAGGGTTGGCGGGAGGGGTTTGTGGAGAAAGAATGGTGGGCGGACAAGCCGTGGTAGAGGCCGTCGAGGGGAGCAGCGTAGGCGGAGGGGTCAGAGGTAGAAGCGGTGGGAGGGGAGTCTTTTTTAGAGGGGACATCACCTTCGTACCAGTCGGAGCGCTTGGTGGCATCGTTGACAGAAGTAATGCCTGTTCGTTCAGCCTCAAACACGGTTGCCTTTGTTATTACGTCAATTTCCTGTTGTTCTCCTGTTCTGTGTGTTGCGGCAGTAATCGTAGAAACGGTGGGCTTTGTCTTGCGGCGCTTGGCGAAGCGCACGGGGTTTGAGTCGGTGGCGATGTCGGCATCGGCATCTGAATCGGAGTCAAAGGCACTGTCGGAGTCGGAGTGAGGAGGAGCGATGGGAGGGGGCGTGAGGCGTTTGCGGAGGTTCTTGTTCTTTTTTGGTTTTTTGAAGAGGGCAACGGGAGGGGGGGAGTCTGGCATTTTGGGGTGCCGGAATAGGGTGATGTAGATATTGTATGATGTGTTTCGATGGGTGGAAGGGAAAAGGTAATGAAAGATTGAAATGATTCGAGAGGTGGTGTTTTGATGTTGGTAGTGGTGATGGCATATGCACTTGCCGAATTGGAAATTGGAAGTAGCCAAGATAGGCGTGAGATGACATAATGGCAGTTGTCGTGGAGTGTCGGGGGACAATTTGTCAGCTGTCTAAAAATAGGACTGTGTGCACTGTGTGATAAATACTGTGAGATTGGTGTGGGTGTTAGGGTATTGGTAGATCCTAACGGTGTTAGTGACAATGTGTAGACATGTTGGCTTTGGGGGACTTTGTAATTTGTTTATTCGCGTGTTTGTTTGCATTTAGTATGTCTTATTTTGTTTTACAATGTCACTTGACAATTTTCCTAAATGTTTCTACAGAATGTGACATCTTTCAGTCGTCTGTTTGCTTAAAAGTTGGCGAAAGTTGGGGGGCTGGTTTAGAAAGAGAAACAGAGAAACAGAGCAATAAGTGACAAGGCAGACCAGATTGACGCAAATAATCAGAAACCCGTAGAATCATAGAAGCGCATAGATGCAGAAACCCACTGTCCGCAGGCCACCGCCCACCGCCCACCGCCTGCAGCCTGCTTGCTCTCTTGCTGCTCTCTTCCGTTTACCCACCCACTCAAAAGCCGAAACCGAAACGGCAAAAAAAAAACCACCAACGTCATCGCCGCCCTCACCTCACGCCGCCACCCATTTGTTTTTGTCAACTCCGATGATGATCGCAATCACCAGTCTTTCTTTTCCGGCAACTCTAGCCAACTTTTCAAGTCATGCCCCACTTGCCTCCCTCTTCTTGCCGCGCCCTGAGCCAATAATCACGGCCGCCACAACGCCGGCACCCGTCCGCCACATTGTCGGCGATTGATTGATTAATTACGAGGAGCCAAAGAGAGGAGTCAAAGAGACAAACGGAGAGGAGCAAAGAGGGCAAAGAGGGCAAAGAGGGAAAAGAGTAGCCGGTGATTTAGGGGAGCAGACGAGTATAAGAAGTGGCCATTGGGTGGTGGAAGATGGTGAGATGGAAGCGGATTTCTGCTCTTGCTTGCTCTTATTTTCTTGTCGTTCAGGCCTTTGTGTCTTCTTGTCTTTAAGTCACCGCCACCATCAAACACATTTTCTGCTATTCAGTTTCTTGATTTTTCTTTGGTTGTTGTCTCCATCACAACAAATATTCCATCTTGTTTATTTGTCTGACCACTTTGACTTACACTGCATCGTGCCCACCATCACCTACGCAATGTCTCCCTACCACCACCACCACCACCACCACCGGCGCCTGCCCTCGCCATACCGACCATACCCGCGCTCGCGGTCGCCGACGCCGCCCATGTACGACAGCGGCCCTATTATGTCGTGGTCGTACGGCGACATGTTTTCCTTCCGCGACGGGGGCGACTGGGACTTTGACGAGCGGGTGCCACTGTGGGAGCCGTATGTGCCGCGGCGGACGGCCAGAGTGCGGGAGGTGCTGCCTGTGGAGAAGCCTGTAGAACGGCCGGCGGTGGAGAAACTGAAAGTGAAGAAGCCTGTAGAGAAGGCGGTGTGGAAGAAGGAGGCCAAGAAGAACAGGGATGAAGTTGAGGCCGATGTCGAGGTCCCAGTCATGGGGAAGGGTGAGGAGACGGAGACTAACACGGAGAAGAAGACGAACAAAAAGACAGACAAGACTAGCCTGGAAGAAGAGACAGCCGACTGGGTCACAGACTCGCTCCCCGTTATCATCACCTCCTCGTCTGGCTCCGACTCTCCCCCCTCGCCCCTGACCACTCTGCCCCTTTCTGCTCTTCCACGCCTCCACCACGCCCTGCGCATCATGGCATCGCCGGCTTCGCCGCTGCCCGTTCTGCACCGCCACAGTGCTCGGTGGTCGCCTGATGGACTGTGGCTGCGGTACGACAAGGTGTCGGCACTGCACAAGGCGGCGCCGCCGGCTGGAGGGGATATTGTAGAGGTTGATTTGGTTAGGGTCGAGGGGGGCTTTGTGAAGAGGGTCGGGGGGTGGCTGCGGAAGGGAGAGAAAGGTGAGGTGGAGATTGAGGTCGGGCGGGAGTGGATGTCGGGGGGTGACGAGCAGGAGAAGAAGAGTAGGTAGCTGGACAGATGAGATAAAGGGTATCTTTGTTTAGTTTGTGAATATAAACCATGCTTTTGAAAGTTTTCTTTTAATGCCACCTTTCATACCTCACCTCGCACACCCACATCTTGTCTTCTCTCCACCCGGCCCCCCGCACCATCTTGACCTCGCCAAAATAATTGATGCCGCCCCTCCTCGCAAACCCCATTTTTTCAAACACGCGCAAACTTGCGGCATTCTCTTGCTTTATTCTCGCCTCCAACTCCATAATCTTGCCGTTACAACTCCCGGAACCACCGGCGGCCTCGCGGACAATGTCAGCTTCGTGGGTTGCTAAGTAGGACAGGAGAGTGCGCAGGGTGTGAGTGCCGAGGCCGCGGTTGCGGGCAGTAGGGGTGGCGAGCATCATGTCGATTTCGGCCGTGTAGAGTTTCTCGTCGTCTTGGGAATGAGTGTGGGGGGCCGGAGTGGAACAGCAGCCATTACCGGGGGCAGTGAAACCTTGAGATTCGTTATCCAAGTCTTCGTCGAAGAGGACTTCAGTCAAAAAGACATTGACGTCGCCCAGCATAAACTCCTCTGCGTCCTCTTTACCTGCAGTCACTGCGTCAATGTCGTCCACTGGCGCCCGGGCAATAATAAAGGTCAGCTTGTCGGGTGACGTGCGCCACGACTGCTGGTTCTCATACTCCTCGGAGAGGGTCAGGGGTTCGGAGGCGGTGGCGGCGAGAATGGCAGGGTCGGACATCCAGGAGTGGTAAAGCGGGACGTGGTGGGGGTCGTAGGGAACGAGAAGGAGGGGCGGGGAGACGAGGGCTAGAAGCAAAAAAGTTAGTTTCGGGGTTTAATTGGGGGGAGGAGGGGACAAACCTATGTCTTTGTTAAGGAGCATCGTGGGGTGCGGAATGGGGGATTTGCGGGAGTTGGTTGGTAGTGCTAGTTGACATTGATGGATTACGAGATGTTTCAGGCTTGATGAGGCGATGTCATTTGTTGAAATGAAGGAGTTTGGCTGTAGTGACTCACGTAGGGTTGGGGTCAATTGCTGTACTCACCCTTGCAAGATCCCTTGACCTTGATTCCCTTTCAAAAAGGGGGTGTCACAAGTGCAGCCATGATAATGATGTTTTTTTGTTTCCTTCATTTCGAGATTGAGTGGTAAATGTAATGATGTGCATTATATATACATGTGTGACTGTGATTCACGCATGCATGTCTGTAAAAAAGCCCCTCCTGTGGCGGTTTCATGTTGCCCAAAGGGATACAAATTCCGCGCAGCAGAGAAGAAAACGAAGCAAATTGGGGAGAATCGGGAGATCGGAGTTGGAAGGAGTAGGGGAATGTGTGGACGCCACAAAATGAAATGAGGGTGTGGCAAAGACAAAGAGAAGGAGGGTGACAAAAAATAAAAGAAGAAGAAAAATGAAAAGAGAGTTGGAGATGTCTGCGGGGTGTTAAGGGTGTGCGGAGCGGGGGAAACTGCATCAATTGCACGAGTAAACACTGACTGCAAGCGCAGACGCACGCAGCAGCAGAGTCGGAGTGGAGTGGGTATATCCGTATTCATCCGTCTTTTTTTCGGCAAGAGATATCGTTACCAGCACTTCTTAGATCAAGGAAGCAACAACTCGGCATCGCTAGAGGCCTCGACATTGCTGCAAAGAGCAGATTGTCGTTACTGATGGCTTGTATGTTTGTCTTGTCCTTTCTAGAACTCAGAACATGTCCCCTCCCAACAGACTAAACTGTGATTGAACTGTGACAATTATGCCTCCTTGTTATCGAGATTACAAGTGCCCACCCATCCCCAGAAATGTTGCCCCGTCACCTCTTACTCAGATAGATACACTCATTATCCACCCAAATCCAGCAACGATCACCATCGCGCGGGCGCGTCCTTCCTTTACTGTAAGCCATTGCCTTATTGCCTATTGTCCTATTCCCATTGGTTCCATGGGTTTAATCTACCTAAACACATATAAATATATACATTTTAAATAAACCCCGTCCACCTGTGACTCGCCGACCCGCCACCATCCTTACAGTCGAAATCCCGAAAGAAACAACTCCCTCGGGGCCAAGCCCGCGGGCCGAGAATCACCCATCTCCCTTAGACATATATATCAGACATACATACACATATTAAAAAGCTTGTCTTATACACCAAAAAGCCCATGAACAAGCAACAAAGGGACGCTCAGCATATATAGTTGGCATACCTCTTCTCAAACACCCACAAAAGACATGTTTGTCTCTGAATTGGTCTCTCGAGTCATATATCTAGAAACTGTCATCTCATTGTACCAAAAAAAAATACAATGAAAGGCAACCAAAACGCATTTGAGTACACCCGATAACACTTTGTATACCTGCTGACGTCCGGCGGCGGGCGAGAACTGGTGAGAACTGGTTGGCGATCAGCAGGTCGGTGAGATACAGACTTGCGGGTAGGTGGAAACTCGATGCAAAAAAGAAACATCGTTGCTTTTGCGGGATGGTGCTGAGGGATGGTGGCGTGTAAGCTACATGTTCACATGCTTAGCTGTTTAATTAACAGACAAATAAACAAACAGACAGACAGATTATCAACTCACGCCTGAGTAAAAGGTGAACTCAGCTCCCCGCAAACCCGCCAATGAGCCTACGTAGACCATAAACAGCTCCCGACCATGAACCAACCTATAAGCTCTGTCTATAGTCTTGGCCTTACCTAGCGTCCCCAGTCCAGTCCGGCCCATCCCAGCGCCAAATAAAATAAAATAAAATAAAATAAAATAAAATAAAATAAAACAAAACAAAACAAAACAAAAGATAAAAAAAATTGAAACAATAACTCACCAACTAACTCCCTGGCCCGCCCATCGCCCAGCCCTGCTTTCCATCCGGGCCCACGATCCGCCCTTCCCTCATCTTCACTCTGACTACGCTGCCCGAAAAGTATTTGTGTTTTTATCCCTGTCGCTGTCCGGGGGTAAACTGCAAACCGCAAACTAACCTGAACTGTAAACTTGTGTCATTAATCTTCTTTTTCCTCTTCGAAAACAAATTGCCGACTTGACCGGAGCGAGTAAAAAAGATGTGAACAATGCAAGGTGGCGACTCCACCCCGCAAGGGACCCGACGGGTGACAGACCAAAATAGGGAGACGATAATCTCAGGCCTTGAAAGTCTATTGTTGTTGTTATTGCTGTTGTTGTTGTTGTTGTCATCGTCGTCGTCGTCGTCGTCGTCGTCGTCGATGATGATGATGATTATGATGATAATAATGGTGGCGGTGATGCGAAGCTCGTGTCTGCGAGTTAATGGAGTTAATGTCTTGAATCTTTGTATTTTTGTACTTCCCTTGCAGTCATTTTGCCTTTTTCTTCTTGTCTCAGGTGTTACGTGCGAATTGACAACCACCCAGTGACCTTGACGGCGACCTCGACTGCGAATGTCTGACCCTTGCATCCATCGTTCCGTATTCCGTCTTTTAAAGGGGTCAATCCCGGAGACTAAATGACTTCTTGTCTTTTTTGCTGGTCTTGGCCACTTTCCATGATTCCAAACAAGACAATATTCACCAAAAAAAGCCAACTTCGATCGAACCCTCGAATCCTGGCATCGACTGCATCTAGGACAACGGGGTCCAGGACAGCCCCAGACATCGTGACTTATCTTGTTGCCAAGTCCATGTCTAGCTCAATATAATCTGTAGATACACAGTAGAGACGACGACAAAAAGCCAACGCTCAATCAAGTAAACCTTCCGAGCAAAGGGATTATCCGCATATCTACCATGGCCACCATCACGCTTGTGTCTCTCTATTGGGAAACCTACCGTTTCTTTTTCTTTCGGTCTCGTCTTCCACCCACCCAGACTGATCGATACATCGCCCATGTCCCCATCACCCCGGTACCTGAATCCTCCCCCTCTCCCCCATATCCCCATATTCCCATATCCATCCATCCAAACCGATTAATCCATGAATCCACACAGACACGGACAATTGTCGTGAACCATCATTATTTTAACAAACCTTGCGATAATAAAAAGAGAACAAGAGGCGCTTGTTTCTGCGTTTTCAGCTGAATTAAATTTCTTGTTCGTTATCGTTGTCATTAATACATACTTTGAGAATCCCAAAATCTTAGGATTCTCCATCTCTCACCAAGCACTCACCTTCAACCCCCCTCAAAAAAAAAAAAAAAAAAACATAAATATCCTCCTTCATCTTCTCCGTCTTGACCGGAACAAGCCTGCTTCTCTTCTTCCCTCCGGCCACACTAACTTACCGTCTTCATCTCTGGTCCCCTCTCACAAACTCTCAACTCAAATAACATTATCTCTTTGCCTCTGCTTCTGCCTCAGTCTTAGGCTATCCGCATCCCATAACCTTCACTTGCTGCTCCCACCACGCCATTCGTCATACTTCTGTGGCTTCTGTTCCCCTTTTAGCTTCCGTGACACAAAGACTCTTTGCCATAAACTTGGACCTGCCGGATCCCGGAAAACTCATAATAAAAGAAATATTTGCCAACAAAAAAAACAAACACCGCAAAACCTGACAATGGTAAGTGGTTGCATCTTATTTTCCTGCCACTGTTACATACTGTCCCACCACACCTCCACAATCCACGAAAAGCCACTGTATATGCAAAGGAAGCATCCACTTCTTCTCGCCTGCTTCCCTCCACCAATAATCCAATAATACTAACACTTACCTTTCCTCTCCACAGGACTACTACTTTCAGCCAACTCCCTCTCCTTACTCTTCGCCGTCCGCTTCCTCTCCCTCGACCACCACCTCAAACTACCCACCTTCACCCTTTGCCTCCCCCAAGCGCTCCAGCATTCCCTGCGACGTCCCCAACTGCCGTTTTCGCGCTACTATCGAAACTGAAGACAAGGCCTCCCGCTTCTGCATGGTCCATCTGCGCGCCGAAATAGTCGACATCCGCCCAGAGCTCTTGCACTACCGCCCGGGCCACTACCGCCAAAACACTCCCGTCGACCTTCTCCATCCCCACGCTTCCTCGGCAGCTGCAAACTATCACTTCCACTCCCAGCAACAGCAAATGGCCTATTCACCATCCGCTGCCAGTACTTGGAAGTCGGAAGACGCTCCGGCCACTACAGCCCATGTCAACCACCACCAGGTCATGGCTATGGTGCCCCCCCGGCGATCGCCCGCGAGACCCCACTACCAATCCGCTATCTGCCTCGGCACTCAGCCTCAAGTGCACCCGCACCAGGTCCCTGGCATCGTCGATATCGAACGGGATCTCACCATCCTCACCGAGTGCCTGCGCCGCGGCATGCATCTCGTTTGCGCTAGCGACGGCCCCGAATTGGCCCCTCACGGCCACGAAGGTCAAGACCAAAACAAGCAAACCCTCACTACCGTAACCACTCCCATTACCACCCGCATCGTCAACGGCGTCGTGACACCCCCCGGTTCGCCAGACATGGACGACTGGTCTGAGACCACGCCTACTACCGGCCCTCACCATGTCCTCGACGAGCTTCTCCGCGAACGTACCCTGCGTCGCTGGTGGGGCGACGATGAGGACACTGACTCCATTGTCAGTTGCTCACTGCCTACTACTACTCCCACTGTTGCCAGTGCCACCACCTCTACCAGTCTTGATGACATGGCTCTTGAAGCCGCCGCAGGTCAAGGTGAGGGAGGCAGCGATCACGAAGACAGCAGTGACGATGAGGACAGTGTCTTGTTCATCGACGACGACGATCTCGGGGAATCCGAATTAGACAGCGACGAGGACATTGACGTCATCACCCCCACCGCCGAGATGTCATCTCTCGACCTAGACCACCACCGCCACCATTTGTGCAGCAACATCCCATATATGCCCGGGGCCCCGCCTGCCGTCTATATCACTGGCCGCACCTGGTGGGCCCTCTACGGCTCTGTCGACTCTTTCAAGGAGTCCGCCGCCTTCCGCGATGCCGCCCGCGATGTTGACCTTGAAATTAGCACAGCAATAGCCACTGCCCGCCGCTGGGGTGTCATCGTCGTCCCTGACGGCCCTTGCAGCACCCCACTGTCTGCCCTCCCCGGCCTTCCCGGATTCTCGCGTCCGCGCACCAGCCGCGCCCACTTACACAATGACGGCTCCGAGAATCCCTTCCGTGAAATCATGGATGACGAGGACCTTGATCTGTTTAACTTGTCGCCCGTCCTCCGCATTGTCAACATTGGCCGCCCGCGGCTAATTCTGCCGCCGGGCGCCGCGTTCCCGGAGGCGACACTGCGCCACCTGGAGCATACGGGACTTGGCGATGTCTCAGCGTCGTACATGACCGTGCGGTCGGGCGGGTTTGAGCAGAACGTCCGCCGGGGGATGCTGAGAAGTATGACGGGGACGACGCCGGCGGCGCTCGTTCCTAGTGGGGGGAAGACCGTGAAGAAGATGGTTAGCCGGAAACGTGAGGGCGGAGGGCCGGGTGTGAATCCGTTGGGGTTGAACCCGGTGTGGGGAGTAGATGGAGAGTTGAATGCGGGATGGTCGGGAGAGTTGCCGGCGGTTAATGTCAGAGAAAAGGATTGAGTAGATAGTAGCGTATATTGGTTTTTTTTTGGCTTGGTTTGCCTTTGTTTTTTTTTTTTTTACTTTGTTTTCAGGATGGCTCGATAGGTCTTTTTTCGCTGTTATATTGTTTCTGTTTATGATTTTCTTCACTTGTTGACAGATTGAATCTCGAGATTCATGATTTTGTAAATTATTGACTGGTTCCATTTATTAGTGTCTTCTTAGTTTGCCCTTCGAATATGATGTCATCCCTCTTCATCTCCCGTTTAAATAAACATTTTCCTCTTTTGCCAAAAGAGGAGATATCTCTAAAATATCGCGACCTGACCCACTCAATTAATCGCATTCGTTGTATGCAAACTTTCGTTTCCAATGCAACGCCATGTTGGATTATTGGACTTGTCGCTAAGGTAGGGCTGACGGTGGAGAGGAAGAGGCGACCAATGTTTCCTTTTCATTGCCCGCCTCCTCCCAGTTGGATAATTCAAACAATTACGTGGAGTCTGATGCCACAATAACCGGAACCACTGGAACGGTGTGGGGGACAACGAGCTCAGAACTCACCGAGTGACGTCATATCTGATGTCATGGGTATGGTTTTGGTCTTGGATTCGGCAGTGTTAGTGCTGTTGTGTTACTTTGGTCACCCGTTAATTCGTGACGAGGTTACCTATCGCTTCTTGTCTTTTTTTTCTTTTCTTGTTCTTTTGTATCAGATGTCGTGATACACTGTCGGATGGGTGCAAGATTAGTAGGGGTTCTATCAACAAAAAGATGAGTGCCGGTCAGCCACCTTAACACCGAGAAAAAAAGAATGCAAGTAAAAAGACACGCTACGAGTCCAACAAACCCGGTCGGTCAATCGATCGGTGAGAAACGGTGCTCTGGTCGTCTGTGGTTAGACCGTGTAGCCATGATGACCTCATGCATCCTCCCATGTGCCCCCATGCTCTGTTCTATTCCATTGTCATGGCTTTGACGGCCATGACCTTGCTTTGGAGTGGGAGAAGGAAGGCTTCTATGTGAAATAGGATCAGAGTCCGTCCGTTGTAGACTAGTAGAGATACCGATATGGATACGAATATTAAATAAGGAAAAAATATTTGTATAGATGTAGAGTAGATATATATATATATATGTGCATGGAGTGAAATGGAAAAAATATCTCCTGGTGTCTTCTCCGAAATGCTGCGCAATAATATCACCAAGGAATATCCGCGATTCGTTTCGCAGCGTCGTGGTGCATCGTCATCGTTGCTGTGAGCCAAGTGAATGCGACTCTGAGACGGGGACCACGACAATGTGGGTTAATTCGATCGTTTTTTATCTTTTTTTTTTGAGAGTCAGAGGGTGGAATACTCACCAATCAATAGTCCGAGAAAAAAAAGAAGAACAAAAGAGACTCTGGAGAATGGGGGACAGAAACTGATTGATTGATCTAAGTACATAATGATGTGATGCCCACCGTTCAGAGACAAATCTGTGCGAGAGATGTGGCCCACCTTGGCAGAAACAAGATAAAAAAGAATAAGGAACAGAAAAGAAAAAAAAGTCAAAGCCAACAGGGCAGAGGAACAAGTGGAGTTCGAGAAGACGGTGGGGAACGGGGAACGGGGATTTGGGATTGAGCAAGTGGTGGATGCATGGTGCTAAAGCAGAAAGAAAGAGAGAAAGAGAAAGAGTGGAGGGAAAGAAGCTTTGTTCCGCGGCGGTGATCTGTGCGGTGCGATTGGCGAAATCGGGGTAGGAAACATCCATCATAATCCTCACCATTGTCCGCTTCTATCCATGATTGGTTCTCATCGCTGCTCTTCCTTCACTTTTTTCGGATTTTGTTTTTTTCCACCTTCTTTTTTACACAATAACTGCCGCCGCCGCCACCCGCCGCCACAGCCACCACCGCCTCCTTCCCTCCACCAGCTCCAACCTCCAAAGCAATGATGTTGCTTCTTTCCAAGGGAAACATAAAAGCACAAAAACAAAATGAGACACCAAATAAAAAGCGAGCAGATCCTTTTTTTTTCTTTCTTATCCCGTGTCCCGTGTTCCCACTCACAGCTCGCCACTTGTCCGTTTCGCCCCGGCCGCTTCGCGCGCTGAATATCTCTAGATAGGCCTCCCTACATTCACCCTACATTAAGTTTCTTTACCTTGTTTTTGTATTGTCTGACTCGCTCTCCCCTTTCGTTCTTATTGTTTATATTATCTTTTATTGTTGGCTGTAAATTTTTCATATTCATTTTTATGCTTGCTCACCATCACCACCATCACCACCTGCCCACTCTCAATGCAACCTTCCCAATACTACCTTATCCTCCCTGCAGCCCAACACTCCGACAAGGGAAGCCACCCGGTAGCTGCTAAATGTGCAGGTGCCCGGGATAGAGGAGGGGGGAGGGGTGATGGGAAGAGGGAGGTGTGTCCAAGGTAAGCAAGGGAGGTCAAACAAACTGCAGCTGCTTTTTTTTACTCTCTGTATGTGTGTTTCTGTTGTCCTCTTATCTTGTCTCTTCCTTTCCCTTGTTGTCTTACCCTCTCGCTTGTCGGTGAGCAACATCTCAACATCCGCCCAGAGGGGCGTGAAGCTGACAACACAAAGTGCAAGAGATGCATACGTACGTTGTATTCAGCAAGTTGCAATATGTAGCCAGGCAGCTGCAGCAGGAAAAAGCGACGGCAACCAGCAACAACAAATGAAGGGGAGGGGGAGAGAAACGAAACGAGGCACAGAACGAGGGACGTGAGGAGGTGAAGTGCAGGTGCAGGGCAAGGAAGGAGATGGGGGAGGGGGG
>JABFIG010000213.1:0-36895 GCA_017139545.1 Ambrosiella cleistominuta | reverse complement strand
GGGGGGCAGAGGTATTAAGTATTAAGTGTGAGTGTGAGTATGTAGATGGGTGATTGTATAGATACACGGGCTGTATGCATAAATGAGTGTATTCAGATTAAGTAGGAGAAAAGAGACAAGAGAAAAGAAGGACCAGAGTGTCGAAGTAAACAATCGTATACAGAATATATGAATATCTCTCTATTATATGCGTAAAAATGAATGAAGAGCCCAGACACCACAAGATCTCACGACCTTGCCGTCATAATCTGCGTTGGGAAAATAAAGTTGTAGAATTCTATGGACTATCAAACCGGGGTGGGACGGACAGATAAAGCACATGGATAAATACAATAATAGCAGATCTGTTATAGATAAATATGTATTTTTTTTGGGAGGATTTTGACGACGCGGTGCCGGCCGCTAGTGAACAGACGAGAGAGGAGATCCTAAGGGTTTTGCTCAAAGGGACCAGCAGAGAAAGTGAAGGTATAGGTGGGATCTGTGCGTATTCAGGGCTGGTGTCATGATAGAGATACATACATACAATGTGAGTGTAGATGGTACATGTATAGCTGACTTGACTTGTAAGCGTGTAACCCGGGCTAACATCTCAATGTGATAGTGGGGGCCCACCTCCGCCAACCGATGCTTCTTCAACTGCATCATGGCTGTTGACCTGCATAAGAGGCTCCTCATATAACATCCTCATTTGTACACAAACAAACAAACATCATGCCAAGAAAAACTAAGTAGCTAAGTAACCAAGACTGCACTTTGCCTCAGAAGCACATGTCCAATCATGAAAATATTTGTGTGCATATAACAAATATCCTTCTATATATCGTCCCTGTATATACATACTTGGTGCACCTATAACCCTTCTTTTTATGGTCAATATTTATTTCTTGATTATCGATGTTTTCCTGTTGTTACATTATTGCCGCCAGTTTGTGTCAATATTTCAGAATAAAAAATAAATAAAAGATTGCCTTGTTTTAAACTTCAGAGAACTCGCCGAAATATTAAAAAAAAGACCTTGTAGACAGAAACAAAGAAACTAGTGATTTTCTGCTTTTATTTGTCCTACAATTCTTAAATTATTAGTTCCTCTAACTACAAAAAAATGGGAGGCCCTTTATTGAAAAGGGAGAGACTGTTAAGTGACAACTGACTGACAATGTCTCGAGAATACGAGTTTCCGCCACTTGCCTATTAAGCTCTCCGTCCAATCTGTGGCGGCCCCACGGTGCACAACTCCCAGACTTTGGGAGGAGACAAGGGAAACACCACCAAGACGGTGATATGCCCAATCAGTACCATCAGCACCTGCCGATGACTTGGGCCGATGGCACGGCACCCAGAACGGCCTTGCATACGGTGTCGTCGCATTCGGGTTGCTGTTGCCGATATATTAACATGGCAGTAGCAAGGTCTATTATCTCAAGTAAACCCCCACACATAGGAGTCACAAATTCTACATCGATGCCCTGGGCAAAGGGAAACGTCGATGTCATGGAGCCAAGTCTGTCTGTTGATGTTAGATGAGCAGCAGACCGACTGAGAAGAAGAAGAAGCTTAGCAAGTGATGTATAGCACCGCAAAGTTGGTTCAAAAAGCCCTGGCTGTAGTCGGTTGATACACAAATATTAGATGGAGTCAGTGCTTGATTATGGATTGAGTCGGTATAGGGTTGTGCCTGTGTTTGATAATCCTTCTCCAAACCAGTAGTCCACCTTGGCACCGGCCGGCCACCCCATCGCGAACAAGGTGATGTGGTTACAATATACTGTCCCTCAGGCACATGAGATCTGGCCAGCATACCAGTCCATCGGAAAAGGCGCCTTTTCAATTTTCAATGTGCCCTAATTGACAGTAACAATGCATCGGGGCTTATTCTGTCAAATGCCCAAGGGACGCACCCGCTATTTGTTGTCCAACCAGAAAGTGCACATTATCATACAATATCCCGGTTACTGGGGAACTATGGAGTCAAGAAAGCAAGCAAGAAACAACAAGGTGTTGTGATGACAATGTATCTTCGGCATCGACTCTCATGTAGGCCAACAAACAAGCAATCACATGGCATCACAGAATCGATGGGAAGCACCGGCCGTAGCCGTTGCTGTATAGAATACTCCCAAGTGTTCTCAACGAAAAGAACAAATGCAAAAGAAAAAAAAACAAGATGGAATAGATATAACCTCCAACAACCTGTCCGTTACTGGACGGACCGGGTGACCTTGTTGGGTAGGGTTGACTTATTCCGCATAACAAGAGAATTTGACCTGATCATATCATCTGCCAAAATAAATCCGCACAGAAACAAACAAACAAAAAAAAGAATCTGGATCGAGACAATCTGAACACGACCCGCCAATGTTCTAAACGTAAGCCTTTACCAGCAGCCCCCAACAGCATTTCAGCAAGGCAATGAAACAAATCTAATGTCGTAGCATCAGACTCTCAATGTCAAGTCACGCCTGTCTCGCAACGCACAACATTATACAACCGACGTTGTACAAGCCCCCACCAAATCGAAACGACCTTACCTTGGGCGGGAGAGGAAGCGACCACAGCGCAGCGCGGATGGTCTGCGGTTTTCAGTTATAGTGACCCCCTCGGACTATAGACGATATGATAACAATGACAACGACGTCCGTCCATCATTCCGGCGATCCAGTTGTTGGTTAGATTGTTGCATATAAGGAGGGAGGTCGCGGACCATCCAAATCCACGAAACTCCAAGCTTTGTGCCGCCAAATCAAGATCAGAACGAGGCTCGGAAGGATATTGAAGTCCGATACGGTCGTATTATCGAGAATAAATATCAATGGTAAACGTCTCCCGTGCATTGTCGCCTCGTCGAGGTAAACCAATCAAGCAGACATGATACATAAACATAGATACCACCAAGATATCTCCACATGTCAGCGAATTGGTACATCTCTCCTTGGATAGTGGTCTATCTTCTCTTTTTTCCTAACCTCCAGTCATCAAAGACCCGCAGGTGGAGACGGAATGTTGGAATTTCCAGGGTCGCTGAAATGAATGCGATTCGAACAAGAACTCTCAAATCTCAAACGTTGGGTGGTGACAAACACATACAATTACCAGACAAAAACAAAGAAAAAAAAAGTCCTGGGGCTTGATATGGACTTGAATGCAATAGTCACTAGTCTTACGAATCCCAGATCAATGTTACTCCAATATCTGCTGCATAGCAACTCGAGGAATGTCAAGGTGATCCAGCAATATTAAGACAATAAGGAACTCTCGAGTCTGACGGCCACGGCAACAGGTGCTTTGTTCTCTTTGTGCCAGGGTCATGATACCTAGTACTAGTATATGAGTAGTGTCAATATCTAAATACTCACTAGCACGGACAATCTATGAATGAGACTCCTGCTGAGAAACCCTTTTGTTGGCCAGTGACAACCGAGGATATTACGCTAATAGCAAAATTAACAGGCTCAGGTCTGTAGTTCTTCGCTGCAGAGTTTTGATGGACCCCGGTACTGGGTGTCCAGTCGGCAAAACTCAATGAAATCGCGTGTAACTTTCTTGACAGGTTAGCCATGATCATCCTGCACACTGGTAGTAACTAGCCATAGAGTCCCGTTTGCTTTATTGCTTGCTTTGCATCGGTATTGTCGAGTCCAAGTATTGGCCGCAATGCCAGTACTTGAAAGTCACCGGTGTTCAAAGTTGCGAAGCCCTTCGGAATGAAGCTTCCCTGGAACAATCTCCTAAAGTTGGAGAATGCAATCTATCGCCAGATTTTTAACCCCAGAGATTATCTCGGTTGGATTATTATAAGTCAGGCCGGCTTGACAACGGGAACTGAGTCATTTTTGCCATGAGATTGTCCGGTAAATTCCACAGAGGCCAAAGCGAGCCACTGCCACCTGTTTCTGTTGACCCAAGGCAGGAAAGCACAAGTGTGCAGCCTGAGGAACCAGAAAGGCGCCCGGAGTATTTTCCAGAAGTTAGCAATCGTCAGGAATGCTATACTTGGGAGGCCTATAGCTATCTGTCAGTGGCCTTGAGAACGGCGACACAGCAGAACAGGTGATACAGATCGATTACTTCGGGACCGAAGGACAGATGCGCTTTTGCGTGTACACAGATACTTTCCAAACTGGAAGACATAATTTGATGTAATCTCCACTAGGTAACCCCCTAGTACTTTGTCTAAGATGAGATGTGGCTAGGCTTCGCGGGAGTCGTCTGATCAAGGGCTGAGTTGTCGTGGGGTAGCCGGAGAGAAAAGACAGCCAAGTAGCTGGTGACCGGATTGGCTCGGTGACAAAACTGACTGGCTACCCAAAAACGAAGCGAATATCTACCTTCCCTTAGGATACCATCACACACCAGGAGCGTGCGGGACACACTTGACAGCGCTTGTCTTGGTATCAGATTAACAGAACAAAGTCTGGACGTTGCCCACGTATCATGAGTCGAGTCACGGTCTTTCCACTAGTGAAGTACTTAGTAACCACCGGCAAGCTAGCGCATAGATAGGACACTGGGCAACAACAGACCTTTCAATGATGATTAGCAATGTTCGTGACATGGCCTAGGAATAGCCAGAACTGCCGGTGGGTCATACATACCAAGCTCGTCCATTTATCGGCCCGGAAATGGACTTGTACTTTCACTTGTGATGACATACCAGGAACATACCTGGTGTACAGAATACACTCCCGTTGCGCCGCTGCAGATCCCAGCCATAATGACACTCCCAATGTTAGGCCCCGAAATCACTGGATGAGAGTGAGTAGTCGATATAAGGACATTATTAGGCATATCGACAGTCCTAGACATTCTAAAGCTGGTTAGATTTGAGTCATGGAACAAAAGAAAGTGGCAGCCGAGGTTACACGTTAAGATATCGACCCGTATATGCTGTTGAACTCCCAGACACACAAAAAAATTACTATGTACAAACGCAAACATGCCCCTAGCAAACACTAGCAAATAGCTCATTCACTGCTTGCAGTAATCTCCGCCTCTTTGCTCTTCCGCAGATGCGCCGACTCATCGCCGTACCCGCCCAGTTCAATCCCGCCAAACCCATAGGTCTTCCCCTCCGGCTCAATCTTGATTTGATGCCTGGGGCCTCGCTCCTTGAGGTCATCCCTCAGCCACTGCAAGACAAGAGAGCCCAGAGTAGAGTTGCCAGAGCCCTTAGTCTGCTCGTCGACCTTTTCGAGGAGGGACTCTGCGGTGCCCCACTCTTTAACAGCACCGAGATGCATGTGCACCAGGTGCGTTGGCCACCCGGCAAGGTTATCGAGAATGTGCGTGGCATAAACAATAGTGCAAGACCTAGTCTTAGTCTCGTTCGCCAGCCATCCCAGAAACTGTGCCCGCGAGTACACGTCAAGATCCACCGTAATTTCATCCAGCAACAGGATATTCCACGGCCTCACCAACCCCATCGCCAACTGCACCCGCCTCCGCTCCCCATCTGACACCGCATGCAACCGCCACTGCGTATCAATATCCAACACCCCAACCAACTCATCCCGCCTCTCCGGATACGCATCTCCGCCAACCGATGCCAACAACTCGTCCACCCCAATGTCCGTCCGCACAATCGGGTTCAACACCCACTCAAGCCCCAGGTATGTCACACCCTCAAGCGAATGGTGGAAGGGGTCACGGCCGCAGATGGAGATGGTATTGGCAGGGGCCAGCCGCTTGCCGGCGAGGAGGCGGAGGAGGGTGGTTTTGCCGGCGCCGTTAGCGCCGACAAGGAGGGTGCGAGAGTCGGGGGGAAGGGAGAGGGTGATGTTGCGGACGCCGGTGGCGTAGGAAGGGAAGGTGTAGGTGAGGTTCTTGACCTCGACGGTGGGGGGGTTTTGTTCGGGCATTTTGTTTTGGAGAAGTAGTCTTGCAGTTGAATTGAGTTGTTTTTTATGTGGCGAAGTGCAATAGTTTTTATATAAGGGTAAATAGCGGAGCGATTGTGTAAGGGTCTGAGTCAGAAGACAAGTCCTGATGTATCAAAACATAGAGCTAATGATGGAAACTCAAATATTCCCAACAGAGAAAGAGGGCGGCAGTGTCAAGCTCTAATCAATCTATCCATTTGGAAGACCTGAATATCTTCATCAAGTATCAGCCCACCTTGTCATTCTGACGTAAGGAGAGGCCGTTCCTCACCGGCTCACCGAGACATTGAGCTTCGTGATTATCCCTGTACACCGAAAGTGCTTTACGCCAAAGCTGCGTGTGTAAATGGTAGTTACCCTTTTTTTTTTAACGCGTGTGGAACTTGTGATTTTGGTAGGTTTGGCTTTTGGTGGTCATAAAGTTATAAATTGGGCCTAATTTCAAATTTTGAGGTCGGACTGTAGATTCATATTTTGACTCTGATTAATTTCTCTTTCGTTTCTCGCAAACTCTCTCGTTCAAGTGCTGAAACGAGTATAGAAAGTGACCCTCGACAAGTCCAGACGCAACTCTCAACACCTCACTACCACCACAATGGTTAAGCTCTCAGAGATCTCCAGCACTCTGCTGGCCCCTCCATCGCACGTCCACCCCCCTAATACACCAAACTCAACCTCCGCTAACCCCCATCGCAGAAAAGAAACCCCTCCTCCGCAATCCCGCGCCCCCTCCACCTACTATCCCCTCCAGACCTTCACCCTCCCCGCGATCCGCTCTTATAAACAACAATATGGCGATATGTACTTTTTGCGCCTCACCAAGATCAAGCCTGCCGTTGAAAAGCAGGCTGCCGACGCCTGGGACGGCGAGGTTATCGCTGGTGAGACCGTTCAAAGAGTGGAGAGGGTCCTCGACGTACGGCAAGGTGAATTGTGCTGGGTGACGGGGACGATCTATATGGACATGTTGTTGAAGCCGAATATCTTGGAGGATGTGTCCAAGGATCGGGAGCTGGGCGTGGCACCAACGACGCAAAAATACTATTCGGAGGACGGATCGGATCAGGTGATGTTGGAGGATGAGTCGGGTAGGTTACGGTTAGTGGGGAAGCCGATTGACACGTTATTGTTGGTGACGGGGTGCATTGTTTCGGTCATAGGCACGGAAAACAGTAATGGTGAATTCGAGGTCATCGACATCAAGTTCCCCGAGCTCCCGCCTCAGCCTCCGCGCTGGTCTCTCACCAAACGGCCCTCGAATGCCCCCACATCCTCCAAGATAGCGCTCGTCTCGGGCCTTTCCTTCTCTTCGGCGGACTCTTCTTCAGCCGTGCATCTTTCCTTGCTTTCGTCTTTCCTCCTGGGCGAAGCACTCGATCCTACCGCGCAAAGCGACCTCGCCTCCATCTCCCGCCTCGTCATAGCCGGCAACTCCATCGCTAACGACCTCCCCGAACAAGACGACAAGGACAAAAAGAAAGCCACGAAAAAATACGGCTACGACGCTAGCACCTACAACCCCATTCCATCCCAGTTATTCGACAACTTCCTGACTGAAATTCTTCCCTCGATCCCTGTCACCCTGCTTCCCGGCCCCCAAGACCCCGCCAACGTCGCATACCCGCAACAGCCCATCCACATGGCCATGTTCCCACAAGCAAGACAGTACACCGCGGAGCCCAGCTCCGACCACAAAGACGCCCCTAACTGGTTCGACGCCGTGACAAACCCCTTTGAAGGTGAACTCGACGGCTGGCGCATTCTCGGGACTAGCGGGCAAAACGTCGACGATGTGTTCAAATATGTGGGATCGGAAGATCGTCTCGGGATTATGGAGGCAATGTGTCGGTGGAGGCTGGTGGCTCCGACAGCGCCGGATACGCTGTATAGTTATCCGTTTCAGGAAGATGACCCGTTTGTGTTGAAGGAGTGTCCGCATTTGTTTTTTGTGGGGGGACAGCCGGAGTTTCATACAAGGGTTATCGAGGGGGATGAGGGGCAGAAGGTGCGGTTGGTGACGGTGCCCAAGTTTACTAAGACACATGAGATTTGCTTGGTAGATACGGAGACATTGGAGGTGACCAAGGTGAAGATTGAGATGGGTGCGATATAAAGAGGATGGTTATGACGTTATGATAGAGGCAATATAGAGAGTTCACGTTTGTAATGGTATAATTACTTAATTGCATAGAAACTTTTTCTTTTTCCTTGTCTTCATTATTACCATTACCATTCTAGAGTCCATTCTAACTGTTTTCCAAAAAAAAAAAAAATCGGAAAAAATGCAAACACATAAATCATATGTATACGTCTAAATAAATTACCACCACCACCAATCCTTCCTCAATTCTACCGTATGCACCGGCTCCAGCAACTCCATCGCCATCTTCACATCCTTCAAATCAACAACCTCCTTCTGACTCTCCTTCTTCCCCAAATCCCTCTTTCGACTCTCTCCCTCCTTCTCCTTCTCCTCCACTACTAAATGCAACAGCCACCTCGGCAAAAACTCCAACCGCCGCCTCAACAACTCCCGTTCCGACTGTCCCTTCTCCTGGCAGAACTCGTGCCAGCTCCGGTCATACTTTGACCGTACCAGCTGCTCTTCATCCGAGTCTTCTGTCATCGAGTCTGAATCTTCGGCCATGGTCGCACCGTGTCTCTTAGCAAGGGCTAGCCGCCGCCGCTGCGCGGTAAGCTTGACGTCGTTAGGTTCCCGGTAGCCGACATCGGTGTCAAAAGTCCACTTGTGCTCGGAGCGCCCAAGGCACATAGAGATATTCACCGTGCGGCAGATGTGCCGCAAGATGGGATCCGCCAGGACCTGCAGGCACGCGGGTGTCCGTGGAGGAGGCGGGGAGCCCGCGTGGACTTCAAATGTGAGATTTTGCAGGCGGGGGAACTGAGATTTGAGAAGGAGGAGCCGCGCGTGCAGCCAAGTAGGGTTGAGAAGCAGGCTGAGGTCAAGGGTGATGCGAAGGAAGTGGATGAAGTCAGCACCTTGACGGGAGAGGATTTGCACGGCGGGACACGAGGGGTCGGGGAGGGTGGTTTTGGAGCGGGGTTTGTCAGTGATGTGGAGAGTGGTGTGGGAGTAGAGGTGGGCGCGCGAGATGTGGTAGAGGATGCGGTTGGCACGCATGATGGCGAGGGATGTGGAGGGCTTGGGGGGGTGGTAGCAGTCTTGGCCTTCGCGGTGGAGGAGGGAAGAGAGGACGGGACAGTGGCAGGTGGTGGAGATGGTGACGTAGGGGACGTCGGCGTCGTGAGGGATCGGGAGGGTGTATTCGACGATGAGCATGAGGATTTCGAGGGGGAGGTCAAGGAGGGGGAATGATTTTGAGGGTTTGGCCGATGATGATATCATCATGGTTGTTGGCGATGATGCGGGTTGTAAAGATGTGAGAATAGAATCGGGAATTGTGAGGGTCCCGGCCATGAGAGCGGCCATGTTGTCTTCGGTCATTTCGAGAGAAGTCATATCGTCGATATTGTGAGAAGATGTAACAAAGTTGAAAGAATCGTTTTCGACTCGTTGTCGTTTTCTTGAATACTTTTCTCTCGAGTCAATCTCGAGTCTCGTATTAACGACTTTCCTGGAGCGAGTCCTCATTGTCCCTCTTTATATCAAGTGTGACCCCCCAGTATCAATAAGCAAAAGAAAAACTCAGAAGCAATAATCAAGTAAGGAACTAAAAAGCCCGAGTTTGTCTCTCTGCGTCACATCCGCCGGCGTATGTCGGTGTCATGAACCATTAGAAGACGCCCAATCTGAATCCAGTGCCACCCAGGATGTCTTGCAACCGAACAAATCACACCACGCCACCGCGGGAGGTTTTTTTTTTTTTTTTTTTTTCTTCGCAATATCTTCCCCATTAGGTATCAGATGGAAAAAAAAAGAAAAAAAAATTAATGCAAGATCTACCCATTGAATGGCTGAGGGCCGTTGAGGTTGTATAGCCATCTCTAGAAAGTCTCTGACAATTGCCACCAAGCAAGGTTTGGTCAAGTAAAACTCTTCCTCTTAGAGGGTTTATTATCTATCCTCAAAGCCCTAATATAATCACAATCACCTGTAACCATTCTATTAATTTCCTGTTCCATACAAACACATCTCAAATCAGACAACATTCCGGTCTGACGATGTAGAAATGCCAAAACCTCACCACCCGCCCATCGACTTGTCCTGCCTGTCGCTCACGGCCATAACCCGGGGAATGTATGGTGAAATCTCGCAAAGAAAGGGGCTTTTACAACTCTCCGGAGCTATACATTCTTTGGAAATCAAGAATGTCGGTAGAGCCACCAGTTTTATTGTGGTCAGTTGGTCAATTGGTGAAACTTTTATTTTCGTTGCACGAATGCAGGAATGTGACATGTTGACGGGCCGGGATGCCACCCTGGGTTGAGGTAGGTGGGATTGAAGTATACCGTTGATGAGTAAGATTATATATAAGACAGAATGTATCAATGATACACAGATGATAGCGGTAACAGCGCGGTGATGGAAAAATAAGTACATATGTACGAATTGGTAATGCCAAGACATCAGAATTTGATTTTCCCGCAGTTGGTCTCTTTTTAGATAGCCTCTGTAATGTTGCCAAGGAATTCCATATGTCTTGTTAAGCGCTGGTGATGGCCTATGTAACCAATAATAATAACCGTGGCGATAACGTTTTTACTGATGAAGCAAAACTATATATACTGTATTACATCGCAGCAGGACACATATTTCGAGCCACTGTCACATTCATGACACTGATGAGATTTAATATTAAATATTATTGTTGTTTTTCTTCGCGTAGATTAAGTCGGGTATAAAACCAGAAACATATCCCAAAATCCCCAGGTCTCCAGCAGTTAGTAATAATCCATTCGGAAATCTGCCGACGTCAACGTCAAAATTGACACTTCCGTATTACCCCTCTTCGCTCCAACCTTGCAACGACACCTCATCGTCCAACTCGCTGCTGACTCGTAATTCCAGGTATTGTGACATGATGACAATTCTCACAGGACCTGTGATCAGCAACAGAGCTGCCTTTTGACAAACAGAGGTACCGATAATGGCGGATGTGCATCTGTACGGATGATGAAAAGACCGGATATTTCCATTAGTCCAGTGTTCATGCAGGGGTCACGGGAGCTAAATAAGCATGGTGCTGAGATAGGGCTTTGATGAGTGTAGAGACAAGGGGAGGTTTGTCTCAGTTCATCAGAGCTGGCCAGATGACGGACAAACATCAACTTGAAAGAAAAAAAATATCACCAATGACGACATCAATGACAGATGCCGACTGCTGACACCATTCATGGGATTCCTTCCAAGATATCATTTCCAACCTTCTCTTCGTCCCTTCTCCACGACCCCCTCCTTATTCATGCAAAAACTCAGCGATATCCTTATCCTCCTCATCCTCCTGCAACTGCCTTAACCTCTCCTCCTCTGCATCCATCATCTGCTTCAACATCTTTCGCTGCCTCTTCCGCGCCTTGGCCCCCCAATTACTCTGCGCCCCGCTCGTCCCTATGGGGACCCCCTGTTGCAACGCCACCGCCGCATCCAGCTCGTCCTCGTCGTCCTCCGGCATGGGCACGCGGAGTTTGCCGCGGATGTCGTTGGCCGTTAGCACGTCTTGGGCAGAGGCATCCTCGAGGGCGGTTTCTTGGCGGTGGCCAGCGAGCTTTATGAAGTAGGGGCGGAAGAGGCAGTAGGCACCGACGATGATAATAAGACGAAAGAATTTTTCGGAGAACATGTCAGCGATTGTCATGGAGATGTTGGAGGCGACGCGCTCCACGAAAGGCATCGGAGTTGCTTGGACGGGGGCGTCCATGGTTGATATATGGATGTGTGGATTGTGTTATAGATGGGTTCGAAGTGTTTGATTGTACGTGGGTGTGGGTCAGATCATTAATAATGTATCGGTCGGGTTAGGGGTCGATGTTAGGGTCCAAGCATTTGCTGGGATTTTTTCTGCAAATGGTTGCTTCTTTGCGGGGAATCGGTCGGTGATGACTCTGAATTTGTGATTCTATCGATGGTATAAATAGCGTAGATGTCCCGTGCAAGTGATGGATAAGCATCAAGTATAGATGTGGGGGAATATGGGGGGTTCGAGGGGGTTTAAGTATGTGGCTTTGCAAAAGGCCAGAAGGCCAGAAATTAACTTTTAAAGTGGAGACGGCGGGATTCGAAGGGTTGAGATTGGCTGAAATTGGGGATAATTGGGGATAATTGGCCGATAAGCAGCAGGGCTGGGGTTCCGTCCAAGTCTAGATGTGTACTAACTAAAAGTTGAATTCTTGCCAATCGTGAAACGGATACTCCGGAAAGAGAGATAGTGCTCTGGATATTCTTTACAATTCTTTTTTTTTTCATGGGACATATACTAGGACTCTGGTCAACGACGCTGTCAGTCATCACTGGACAGATCGTTGTGAATGACGTCATTACCTCAGACGCTGACCGTTATGGTGTGCCAAGAGATCTCCAGTCAATGTGAAAGCTGTGGATTCTGTAGCGATGATGAGACTCATTGAGTTTTCATTGTATGCCAACTTAATCTTATGGTGAAGTCTGAATCGCCGGGAATAAGCATATGAGTGTGAAACTGATTTCAGAATTCGTGGTCCAAACTTAACCCTAACAAGCGCATAATATACCCATTCTGATGTTCGCCATATCCTCGAACACATATTACAATGTACAGAAACCAAAATAAAGAATTGATAATAATCAGTTATAAGAAGATCTCAACATCGTCAATCATACGGAAGTTCATGTAGAATGACATTTTCATGACCCTTGACAGCTGTCAAGACTTCGTTGCAAGTGCCAAACCCAACCCTCAATCCGCCATTACCATAACCTTCTGATGTCTACCTAAATCGGCTATAACCACTTACACAAACCCGACCACCATTATGGATGAAGATCAAGTACGCCAAGAGGTACTATTACCGCAATAATTGCTTACAATATTTCTTACTGACCCCTATAGCGCCTCAAAACCGCCCTCTGGGCTGCCGTTGGCCACATCGTCGACAAAGAGACTATTGCTCATGATAAGAGCGCGACGCCCCAGTTCATTGGCGCATTAACAGAGACGGTGTGGACGTTGATGGGTAGGCTCTACCTATGGGTGTTTTTTTTTTCTAAATTTATTAGTGGCTAATAGCATCATAGAAAACATAGCGTCGGACCTGGAAAGCTTTGCTAATCATGCTGATCGGTCAACAGTCACAACTAAAGACGTCGTCTTGTTGACGCGGCGGAATCCGGATCTACAGAACATCATCAAGGACTTTATCGAGCAGCAACGGCAAGAGAAGGAAAAAGAAAGGCGCAGATAAACATCGTGTATTAGCGGTCAAATGTGTCACGGAGTCTGGCGTTGTCCAGCTGCACTTCAATGCTTCAGTCACCTCCGACCTCCCGTATCCTTCTCCTCCTCCTCCACCCCGCACTCGCAACCCTTATTACAACCCATACTCCTTCTTCCACATCTCTAACAACTCTAATGACACCCCGTTCCCCCCGCAAATCTCCACCACCACATTATGCTCCTTCCACTCTTTCCCCTCTTTCCTCACCAACCCTTCCAACCCTCCTCCGTACACTGCCGCCAACGTCGCTCCACAAGCCGGCTCCACCAAAATCCGCTCATCATCCGCAAATCTCAAGCACGCCTCCACCGCCGCCGCATCCTCAACCACCAAACTGCGCGCATCCGCCTCGCAAAACAACTGCCACGTCCGCTCCGAAACCTGCATGGCCCCCAATGACGCCGCTACCGACGTGATGCCGTCAATCGTAGCAAACTTGCCCTCCCGTACACACGCTGCCAAAGAGTCGGCCCCCTCTGTCTCCACGGCTATAAAGCGGGCCCCGGACATGCTTTCTGGTTCCTGGAAAGAGCCCTGGACAATCCCGTTGAACAGGCCGCCGCCGCCAACGCTGCAAATGACTCCGTCGATCACTCCCGGTACTTGTTTAGCGATCTCCCTCGCGACGCTTTCGGCCCCAGCCCAGATTAAGGGGTGATCAAACGGCGGCACGTAGACCCCATCGGGATCCCTTGGCATTAAGACTTCCCTCACATAACGGTCGGCGTCAGACCAGGAATCGCCGACAATGTGCATGGTGGCGCCAAGGGCTTTCATTTTGTCGAGCATAATGGGGGAAGTGCGCGAGTGGACGGTGATGGTGGCGGGGCGGGAGAGTGAGAGAGCAGCAGTAGCGCAAGCGATACCAGCGTTGCCGCTGGAGGAGCAGTAGAAATGAAGGGGGCGGGTGGGGTTGGTATGGACGTGGTGGGCGACGAAGTAGCCGATACCGCGGGATTTGAAGGAACCGGAGGGTTGGAGATTATCGAGTTTGAGGTAGATGTTACTGGGAGAGAGGGCAACTAGTTAGTGGATGCGTGCGGGAGAATGGCTAGAACGAAAACTTACCAGCCGGCGAGGTTGGAGAGGGGGGTGCTTCGGAGGCAGGGGGTTTCGATGTAGGGTTTGGGAACAATTGTCATTTCGGAAACTAGATATAGACTAACTAATCAATCTGTAATGTGATGATCTTGAAATAACTAGTCTTTCTTTCGAGATAATACGGATGACGCGGTAGTCTTTATAGTACCCGCCGACGTCTCCTCGCACTCCACCATGTCTGTTATCTCCCCACCACCACCCACCGTGATCCGCTATCTTGCCAACCACAAAAGTGAAACAGTTAACACGCATACCCCTCTATTTCTCTCTCCAAATAAAAATATACATAATTTAATTCCTTAGCTAACCTTAAATCACGGCTTACGCCTGTCATCAACAATAATCGTAATGGTGGTGGTAAGCGATTTCCGCGGAAAGTGTTGCGTGGGGTGGATCCTTTGGGCCGGGGAGCAAGCTACGTTGGCTGAGGGGATGATTAATCGGGGCGGCGGTGGACATGAGGGGATCATTTATGGTGTATGGACACTAATGAGTTCATCTTTTGCACCGAAACCAGACAAATTACTTCTTTTCTTTTTCCTTTTTTCTTTTTTCTTTTTTAGTGTTCATCGTCGTGCAGGCGCGGGACATTGTTTTCCTTTGACACAAAGTACAAAAAAAAAGATCAACATCTTCATGTTGCTATGTTGATACCCGAAGACACTTACACCGCTGATAAGCCCCTCTGCCCCCTAAAACCATTCAATTCCAGCCCCTTTGATACAAATTTCACCGTATCATCATTTTCATCAACCCCAAAATATGACAATGCAGACTATGTCAATGCCGGTCATATCCTGCAGCCCACCATCACCATTGCTGTATCACACAACAGTCAAACCCAATCATGAGCTAAACCCTAGATAGAAACCCCAATTGACCAATCAAAGAATTTGGAGAATTCAGCACACATCTTACTCTTTTTCATATTTCAATCAGAGAATGACCACAAGTTGAACCTATTGATACTCATGACAACCCAAGTCAAAACCTTAAAAAAATTATAGAAACACAGGACAAACATCAGCGTGATATCTCAAATCAAACAATAAGCAGAAAGAGGAAGGGCGTAGATATGAGTCTTGCCACTAAGCCATACTGGATAGCCATAGTCCTAGCGGCCGAGATCCGAAGTGAAAAATTATACGGAGAGAAACGGTAGGGCACCCTCCAGAGAATTTTGGTCGTGACATGTAGTAATGCTGCATTTACTGGACCTGGCTGACAATCTCGCTGGCGCGAGACAAGGAATCAACCATTTGCTGGCACTCCTTGCGCCGTCTGACAGTGAAATCGCTTTCCTTGAGGAGGTCGTCAAGCTGGTCCGTACGATACATGTTCTCGAGGAGCTCGCGTTGCATCTCGTCTTTGGTAAAGCTAATTAATAGTGTTAGCAGCTGTGATTTCATCTCTAGATAAAAAATCTTCACTTACGCAACAAGGTTCAGCATAATAGCCTTAGGAACCATGTCAATCATGGTCCGCTTGACAATGTTGAAATAAGAAGCAATCAACAGCTCTGTGAAATACAAGTTAATACTTGTTGCATAGTCAATCCATATATACCCAAACAAGATAACTTACTGATGACTTCAACCTCAATGTTCTCGCGCTCAGACAGAGTACCAGATGCTTTGAGAGTCGGAGGAGGCGCCTCCATAGCGGCAGCCTTCTTTTTGTTCTTTGCAGCAAAGAACGATCCAAAGAATCCAGTGTTGCTTTCTAGGTCGGTGCTAGGGCTGTTAGACCGAACAGGAGTCTGGTTAGGAAGAGGCTTGTTGGTCTTAGGGTCAACAGCAACAGGCTTGACGGGGTTGTGACGCTCGTTGACAATTGACATAGCGCGGTGACCATTCAAGAAGTCGGGATGGGCAGTGTTGATGTAACACGACTCCATCGACACAAGGTCCTTGACCAACTTGTTGGTAGGCTCCATGGCCTTCTTGAAGAAGCTGATGACAACGCTGTGAACCTTTTCCTTGAGACCAGGGTAGCGGCGGTACAGTTGCTTGGAAAGAAGCTGAGTAAGAATACGGACCAACTCGTCGTAGACTAGAGATACACACTTTAAACTGGGCTCCTCCAATCTCTTGATCTGTTGCTTGACAATCAGCTCGAAAGCAGCAGTGCCGACGAACAGTGCTGGGGAAGAACCGGAAGAGTTGTACAGAATGGTGCGAATATCAGCATCCTTTACGATATCAAATGGATCAACGGCTTTGATACCGTTCGAATACAGCTCATGGAACACAAAACTAATACGGGCACCACCAGAAAGCTCGGAACTCGAAAGTTCGGTGTTGTTACCGTCAAGTACTGTCCGCCACTCATTGGTAAATTCAGTGATGACGTTAAGGACAATGTTGGCACTGTTTCCGAGGAGGGAAGGTCCCAGAGACTCGAGTTCGGTGCTGTACTTTTGCAGAGAGCTAGAGATGCGAGCTTTGATTTCAGGGAGAGTCTGCTTGATGTGCATCATCAGAATAAGATTAAGCTTGCGGGCCAGGTAGGGGGTACCGCAATAAGGACTCTTGTTACGGTAGGCCTTGTGGTTTTCAAAGAAATTCTTCTCAGCCTCCAAAGCAGCCTGAATAGGCTTCTTGTTGTCGATATCACGCTGACCACGATTGACCACGGGCACATACCCGAGACGCAGAGGAATGATACGACCGGCAAGAATATCAACGACATCAGTACCCTCATCCATCAGATCGACCTTGGTCAAAACACCAATGGTGCGTTGACCTTCAGGGTCAACCTCACGAGCCATCTTCAAACCATCAGAGTTGGCGAGATCCTGGTTGGCAGCGGTGACGGCAAGGATGATGGCGTTGGACTTGCCAATGTACTTGAGAACCATCTCACGGATTTGGCGCTCGATATCACGGGGCTGATCACCAACAGGGACCTTGGTGAGACCGGGAAGATCAACCAGGGTCAGAGTGAGGACGTTGGGAGAGTAGATGCGAAGGTTGATGGGCTGCGGTGAGATACCGGCGTTGCGGCCGACCTTGGCTTCGGTCTCGCGGGTAATCTCATCACGGATCTTGTTAAAGTCATAGATCTTCTCGCCGGGCAAGTGAAGGAATTCACCCCACTCATCGACATTGGCGGCCTTGTCGGTACCGGAGGCAACATCGGCATTACCGTTCGTGCCAGCGGGGCGGTTGATAAGCTGGAGAACAAGCGGTCTTCTGGTAACGATACCGGAACCTCTAGGCAAGCTAAACACAACAAAATGGACTCGGTTAGTATGCGACTCGCCGCGTGAGGTGGCGGTGTAGAGGGGTTGTTTAGCACATACAAATCACGACCGACAATGTTCTCAAGAACGGAACTCTTTCCACTAGACTGGGAACCGACAACGGCAATCTGGGGAAGATCAATGGGGTTGTTTACACCGACGGTGGCGAAAACATCCTGCAGCTTGTTGACAAGCCTATAGAAGAAAGTTGAAGTTAGTACTTGCGTCACGGCTCACTTCAACGTAGCGTCGAGGATAAGGTAATGCAATCACCATGTCGATGATCGCAACACTTTGCTCCAGATATCCAAAGAGCCATTGGGTGCAACTGACTGAATCAGGGCGGGATCTGAGATACCGCCCGTGGTGTGGGAGCTCATGGTGGGTGGAAGTTGATGGGGATCAAGGAGTATGTATTAGGCGTGGGTATAATGCGGACCGCGGCGGAGGCTGTCAGGAGGCAATTCGTATTACGTGTTGCTGTGGGTTGCGGGATTCGGCAACACGGTGGAGATGTCGTGACGGTGTAGGTCGGAGCCGGTTGTCGAGGTTGTAGCTGCCGGGTCGAGAACGGAGGGGGTGAAGCTGCTTGAACTTGGCTGGATGAAGAGGGATAGTGTATTGGGCTTGACAAGGGCTCTGTTCCTTGGGCTGCGTAAGGTCCAGAAGCTTGGGTATGCGTTTAAAGGAAGCTATCAGTTGATGAAGTGAAAGCAGCGATCTACGCTAATTATTTGTAGGTTATTATTGATTACTGGAAGGTGAAGATGAATCACGGGAAAAAGAAATCACGGAAATGCTTATTTGCGTGAAATGGCGGAGTGGCGGGAACAGATTATGAACTTGTGGTTTGAACAGTGGTCAGTGCAAGGGTTCAAGACGCTTGATATCCGCAACTGTATCATCCAAGTCTAATCAGTGCTGCCTCAGCTCCTAGAACTACTTAGTAAGGCCCATAATATATGTAAGGCCCAGTGTGATGATAAACCCTAGGGTTTGTATGTAAGTATCGTGAAACTGAGATCCATTTATGTATGAGATGGGTCTTCACTGCGTCACAGACCCATCTGGTCCAATACTTTATTTGACTGCCTATTTCTGTATTTAGGAAAATGCAAACTCGAAATCACATGTCTCGAGCTGACAGCAATGAAATGATACCCAATGACGAATATCACCAAAGAAGACCTCAAACTGGTGCCCAAGTGGGTACGTAGGATGAGTAGCCGCATATTTCGGTGATAGAGGGTCCGTCATGCAGCCTGTCACCGGCACTTGATAGCAAAATTTCTTCTGAAGATGATCAGGCCTATTGCGTTTATTTGAAAACGACGCAGTCAATAACACACTCTTAAAGTCAAGGGCTCTACCATCAGCTAGTCTTGGTCTGAAACAAAACATGTCGTAGCATGATATCCTGAAGATTGTCGACCAATACTCGAGCCCGTTTCACCGAAGGCGTACAGATTTACCTGAAATCTATTGAGACATTATCAACATGTGGTCTGAATTTCTGAACAAGACAGGTCTTTGATCACGAGAGTTTTTACGGCAGATACAAGGTCAAAGTGGGGTTGGGTCCTGATATCAGGGTTATATGCCAATCGGGATCGCTCCATCCCCTCCGCTGATCAGATATCAGACAGGTCCACTGACTTTGTATGAAATGTTCTAACAGTATCTCGTGGCTTATAAAAGATGTCTCGGAATTTGCATCAACATGTTTGTATCGTCGGCTAACGAAAAAGTCCAACGAAATAATATATCTAACCCTAACATGTCTGGGTTGGAAACCCCACTTGAGCTTATATAAATTCCCACTGAAGCTTCCAGGGCAATTACATAACTGACCTTCCCTGTAATTTTATCTCTGTACTGCATTTGTAGTATCAAACTTGCCTTTGAAGAAGGCAGTTACGCTTTGTTAGGTTGTCGCCATCACATATCTTCAGAGAAACAAATTAATCAGCCCCATATCAGACCAATCTATCCTCCTCATTGTATACTACCGAAATCATTGCATTTGTTTTGTTCAAGCTGTCATTGGGTCTACGAAAAATTAAGCTTCAGCGCTTAAGCCCCCTCCGAGCCAGTTATCTGCGCCACAAGACTATCGATCTGGGGTGATAATCTCTCGAGCTTCTTCCAAACCTAACGGAAGACTGGACTATCGACATCCATAGAAGCGAAAAGGCAGATCGACGGCCTGAGTTGGACTGTAGTGCTCTGTTTTCAGAAGTTTCAATCATCATATATTTAATTTTGAATTTATATAACCCACTAACCAACCTCCTTGCACCACCGCCCTACCGCTTTTGTCATCCATTGTATTCGACACCGACGTCATCGCGACAACCAGTGATCTCGCTTTTTTTTACGACCAATTCCACCATATATATTAGCAAGAACAAACACGGCGACTTTCTTTTATCTCCTCATCTATATCGACTCGTACGAACTCCCACACATCAGTCTGCTTGACAGCTTCGACAGCTGCCAGCAGACCTCCCGTCATCATTCCGCCACAGCCCTTGTCGTCCCAGGGACCTGGCCGTCGTCGGCGTACTCTTCAAGAGTCTAACATTTATAACGACCAGGTCACCAGCTCGCCATCCAGTTTTGAAAGGCCGTACAAACGAAACAAATCGGATTCTTTCCAGCAAAACATGAGTTTGCAGGTTGAAGACAGCAGTGTGAATCAGGGCCTGGGCTCTCAAGTTTGTACCAGCAGTAACGGATCCAATGGCGCTGGGCTGGTCAAAATCTCGACTGTTGGCGAAGGTGACCCGATGGACCTAGATTATAATGACCCTTTTGGTCCTAATGGTAACTTTAAGGGGTTCAGTCGGCATGAGGTTACTCGGGCTTTGATTCAGACACTTAGAGATATCGGACATGCTGATGTTGCCAGCAACTTGGCCCAGAAGAGCAAATGCCAACTGGAAGTCTCTCTGGTGAGCGACCTTCACCAAAGTATCATGTCTGGTGACTGGGAGCATGCTGAGAAGACACTCATTCACAACTCGACTTTCGATTGCCCGGTATCAAACAGAACTTTGCCCCTCTTACGGTCCGATATCAACCGGGAGTACCTCTGTTTCCAGGTCAAACAACAAAAGTATCGCGAGATGCTGATTTCTGGTAGACGAGGTGAAGCGTTGCTGGTACTACGCGAAGACCTGACCAGGCTCTCCCCTGAATATTTTGAAAGTGTTACCGAGGAGCTTGCCAAGTTGACCGAGATTCTCATGACTCCCGTCGATGATCCCGCTTCACTGGCCAGCATCAAGATGGCTGTCCAAGAATCGCGAAGATCCCTATGGGATCTTGTTACTGAGTGTTTGTCGTACGAGGCGAGACTCCCACCGAACAGACTAGGGAGTGCACTTGATGACATGATGCAACTTCAGCTGTCACAATGTCTTTATCACACCGCCCCGCTCCAGCGCACACTCTTGTACAATCATTCCTGTGAGCAAAGCAAGTTCCCCAACATCATTGCAGCCTCGTTCCGGCCGTTTACCAGTGAGCCACCGAACAATATCGAATTCTCTCATTCTGGGAAACTATTAGTTGTTGGTGGCGATGCTGGTGGTGTAGTAGTATACGACACAGAAACCATGATGCGCATGGGACTGTCTAGAAAGTTGCATAATTGGTACATCTCAGGTTTATCATTCAGTCCGGATGATCGGTATCTTGTCACGACGTCTCTGGACCGCACGTGTCGATTGATCAACCTGGAAGACTACCAACCCTCTGATCCTATTAACTTTGAGTTTGATGCAACAAACTGTCTTTGGCACCCCAATGGCAAGACCTTTTTTGTCTCGAGTATGCAGAAGAACGGAGGGATCACCGAGTTTGATCTTAACTGCAAGATAGTGCGCAAGTTTGATATCGATCGTATCACCACCATGGTCATGATTCCTAACGAGAACCGGTTCGTCCTTTTGAACTACACCGGGGAACTCGTTATTTTTGATTTCGTTGAGAGCAAGATCATTAAGAAGTTCCCAGAGCTTGCATCGTTGAAGCCGAAGGATATTGCTATCCATCCAGAGGGCCGCCTTATTTTCATCAACACTCAAAGTGATGGCCTTCTTATCTACGACATGGTTACGGAGCAGGAAGTTGCCCAGACTTTCAGTCAGCAGATAGATGTTGAGGATGTGGTTCGAGTCACTTGTGGTGGTGCCAATAACACACATGTCACTGTGGGCAGTCCGGGTGGGCTACTCTATGTCCGACAGGCTTCAACGGGACGTCTTGTCACGACGCTTAAGGGGCATGATGGCAAGCATGTCTCGAAAGGTCTCTTCAACCCCGCCAATCCACGCATGTTGGCCACTTGCGGCGACAACTGTCAGCTGAATATGTAAGTTACTCTGGTCTATTTCTCAATAAGAATGACTCTCCAAACATGACACTAATGTATTTGTAGTTGGTTGGATAAAGAGTCAGCACCGGCCTACAAAGCTAAAGTTCGGCCAGCACTTAAGACTGAAAGCCCTCTGGTCAAGGCCACTAATGGCCACAGGAGCTAATCATGTATTTACATCACCACCGTTGCATCTGAGTATCAGTCTCTCTCTTTGTACATAGCATGGTTTTCCCTTGATAACATTACAAGAATACAACATGTGTTACACGAATAATCTTAGTAAGCAAGCATTACAATAACAGTATTCCGACCGAAGAAAGGGAGCTCCTGATAACATAGCTGAGTCCAGCTTATCAGCGCTATAGTTTCGGAAATTGTGTTTGCCGGTTTGTAAGAGCTTATGGAATCCTCAGGATTTACCAAGCCTAGCCCGCTATGGTGTGAAGTGTCAGAAATACTCTTTGTTGTCACATGTGAACCATAAGATATAACATATGCCAAGTATAATCAGTCTGGCAACCATTCCCCTTTTTTAAAACCTGTCGACAGACTCTGGATGACAGTTGAGAGAGATCCTGTCCTGCCTTGAACCATATCTATACTTGTATCTGTATATACAACTACCGTTGGTGGAGATGCTTAGAGCGATAGTCGATTCTTGGGGTGGGAGATTACATAAAGAGCCTCGGGCATTCGGGTTCGGTGTAGAATTATATTTTTGACAGCTGCGAACGGGCGGGTGGGAACAAGGTATGTGAAGGAAAGAAGACAAAGACAAGGACAATCAAGTTATGGGAGACTAGGATGGATCACAGGGGCACAGGCACGGACGGATGCTGCGGGAGAATTGATGGTTATGGTTGTGGTGAGAAGAGGGGAGCATGAATGATTCATATGATGATTGGTTTTGGGAAGGCTGAAATATTGTTGATGACGACATTGTAATTATTATGGGACATTGTCATGAGACGCACAGTGCTTGGGTCAGAAGACTAGACTGAATCCCTTTTAGACCCTAACCCAAATGTGTATTCGTCCCAGGGAAATAGAGGCAATGTGTCTGTCGTCTTTTTTTCAGTAAGCATTTTCAGATTTATAGAAAAGAAAAAGAGAAAACAAAAGCGTAGGCTCGTGCACATAGGCGGCAAGATTTCTCCTCATGTCAAGTCAAGGATGGAGTTTACTAGTTATCTGTATGAGGGTATCGTGTCTGACGCTGCTGACGAGGAGAGAGGGGGAAATGGTATGGGTTGTTTTTTTACTGGGTTGGGAGATGAGATATATAGAGGGACGGGGTCAACAAGGTCTGTGAGGCTATAAGAGTGACAGGTGGGAGAGGGGGGCTGTAGTGAGGAAGCAAGATGGGTTGGCTGTGGTTATTGTTGTTGGGAGGCGGGGTGACAGAGAGACGGCCACATAAGTGATGCAGATTTTAGGAAAAGAGTTTTGTGGTGGGTTTGTTGGAGAGGAGGTATCTGTTCGTTAGCGTCAAACTGAAAAAGATTTCAAAGGGTTTAGAGCCGCCCATTTAAACGCTCCGGCCAGCAGCCTATCTTGACTATGCAATGGATTCCGACTCCATATCAAGTCGCAACTCCTATTCTCCAAGTCTATATATCAAGCCGCTATATATCTATAAGTGACCAAATACTTGTATATCTACACAATTCTTAAACCCCTAATCACAGTCACTATCACCAACCCCACTCTTACTTTTGCATCCCTTCCTCTCACTTCAATCCGTCAAACGGGAATATGATATCTGACAACCCTACCCAACACCACACGTATCCCCATTCCTTATGCAACGGCATAAATATCTCTTAAGCTCTCTGCTGTTTGGTCGGTTGTTTATGTGTATTATGCATGCCGTGGCGCTCCCTCTTTCTCTCACTCTCACTCTCGTTTTCGCTTTCTGTGATGTTGGGATATTGAGGTGGAGGGGCCTCGGCTTCTGGAGACAAGTCAGATCATGACAATGGCAATCTCTTGCTCATACCAACTCTCTAAAAATGCAAAACTGATATACATATAAAACGATGTCCCGGTCTGTCACACCACCCGACCTCCGGTTCATCATAACCTTCAATCAATCCCCTACCCAATGAATGACCATCGCCTCTCTCTCCTCTCTCTCCTCTCTCTTCCTCCCCTCCACTCATCCACCATTTTCTTTACCTTCCTCTTGTCAACTCATTATTCACTTGCATACATGAACTGCACAATTAATGAACCACAGTTTTCTCTCCTAACGCCACCGTTCAGGTGGTCCCTGATCCTTTTCTGGGGCACCAAACCCACCGAAGCAGGTTCTGGCCGGGGGAGATTAGTGGAAGGGTGATCAGTTCCACTGGTGTTTATTAATCCTAATGATCACGATAGGAAGAGAATTGAAGGGTTATTGATAGATATGGAACTCTGTATTTACAAGCTCGGGAGCGTCGGAAGGGATCCGAACGCTTGGGCATTGGAGTGAGGAGTAAATATTTTATCTTTTTTTATTGGATTGTGCGAGTTAAAGATCTCCATATTTGTGCATAAGACTAGCGCATTATTCCTCTAGCGATCAGCCGATATTGTAAGCGATATTATAGTGGGCAATAGAGCCGTGTAAACGATACTTTTTTAGAACAGTACTTTTTAGCATAACAATCTTTTTCCCTGGGAATTTTGCCCAAGTCTTGCCGCAGCCGTGCCTGAACAGTACTAATTTATAAAAGGAACAAGGGGAGCAGCACTCATAATGTAAGCGGGGGACAGCTGCCATGTGATGAGATAGCCGCAGGAAACAGTGGAGTCGGTGGGAGTGGGGAGGACGGGGGATGGTGACAATTGTGGTGTATGTAGAGCCATGTAGAGTCGTGGAGAGTGGGTGGGATGATGGTGCAGAATGGCTTTTCCACTTACAGATCTCGTAGCCTGCGTAGAACTTTGGGATGTTGAATGAGGATTGTCGTAAATAAGTAGATAGATTATCCTTAAACTCACGTAAAGTACATGTCCATGATGTATTTGGAAAGAATCGGCACATCCGGACTCAGAGGCGAAGATGGCAAATTTTCTTAGGAATACTGAAACCGTCGTCACATGTTTCGGACCTCCTCCCTACATGAAAATGTATCTTTATATCTATAATGTGATAACAAAAGTCACCCACCTGGACGCAACCCCCAAGAAAACCTTGGCTCAGGTACATTCATACCGACATGTGAATTTTCCCGGTACTTTGTGAAGACATCCCTAGAAACGGGTCCTTTATTTTCACAGCTGTATTCAGTCACAAAAAGACAACAATCCCAATTCAACACTTTGGCGCACTCTACGGCAGCTGAGCATGCTTCTAGAAAAGGCACTAGCTGCACAGCAACCTGCAGACAATGGAATTTAAAGGATAACACGATTGGCCAGCCAGTACTCTCAATCATTAATCATTAAGTCACAGGAGCAGCATTATCATGATGTATCACCACAATCGCACTTTACTCCTCGGAGAGATAGTGTTCATATGATCCGGAAGAACTCTGCAACTGCTTCATGTATATATTCACCCTCCGCCCAAGCTCCAGACCGCGATATCTCTCTTGGTCAGGGACTTCCCAAGAACTCGAGGGAAAAAAACACCACACGCAGACGCAGGGTCCGGGGATAAGCATTTGCACATTTCCCGGAGAGAAATGTGTATAGCCCCATTCTGCCCATTCTTAAACATCACTTGACTATTCTCGTCTAGCCCTACATATATACACGATCAAAACTGTATGACTTGTCAACGGCAGTCCGACCACCAGATACAGTAACCATTCGATACCGAAAGCATGGGGTACTGGATGCCCCGTTTGCGGAGAATCGGAGCTGGGTTTGAATAGACTTACATATATAGTTAGACCGGTGATTTAAGAGAGGGATTTTTGCTTGGTGTAGTTGAGATGTTGGCTGGTGTTACATTTGATGATTGGGATATATGCACGCATCTACATATGTAGTAAAGTAGACGCTGTCGTTTGACAAATGAGTTGGATGTTGAGGGCTTAATATGTCGCATGCTGATAGTTTGTGTGTGGTGGGACATGGCCATGTCAAGTCAGCCTTGATGAAAACTGTTGTTGAATATGCTTTGATTGTCTCAAGGAGACTTGGCAGTTCTATGCAAACATGTTTTGGAGAAACCTAATGGTCTGGATAGTTGTGCTAACATAGTATAAGATGACCATCAACTGGTAATCTCCCGCCTCGAACTCATCCATTTTGCAGCCAAGAAGCAAACAGTAAACATTATTTCTCAACAGAAAAATCAATAACTCTTCAGTCATCAATCAACCATGCATCTGAGCACAGGTTTATTTATTTTTTTAATTTTTTTTTTCTTTCGCGTAGGGCATAATCTCTGTAGCTACTGTTGCTACTCATAGAGACGTAAATAGACCCAACTTCTGTGCGCATCTGTAACCATAAAAGCTTGCCATTTTCCTATATTTATTTACATATATTTATTTGCCAAGTTAGCCTCTTTGATCTTTGACTGTCTCTGCGGAAAGCAAATGCAACGCACAACACAGACGTGGTCACGGACAGAAACGATGGGGGAAAACATAGCAGGGAGCGGCCATTTTTCTTGGAGATGAATATTATGTTATTTGCCAGAGGGAGATATCAGTGCGGTTAAGGGTATAATTAGAGAGTTGCAATGTGAGTTTTGACAATAGATGTGAATGTTGTTATTGTTGTTGCTGTATGTCAATAGTATCGATGGCAATTATTTGCATTTAAAGTCATGATGGGAAATACTTCTAGTTTAGGAAACGGTAGGGTTATCAACACACAAGGGTTATGTTTTGGTAGATGATGAAATATACGTAAAACATTTTTTTTAAATTAAATGGGTCAGAAATGCAGGTTTATATGTGATAGACTTGCCGTGTAGATTGCTGCAGGTGACCTTCAGGAACCAGTGAATGCAACGGCCCGAGGAAGGACAGATAGCTTATCGTCGACATGGCAGCCAACGGCTTACGGCATGTCCTCGTTCCTAGATATCCATCGGGATATATTTCATGCTTGTGTTTAGTTTGACATGAGATTACTCAGTATTCTAATAAATAGAATGTGACTTATTTTCATTACCTACGATGCTCTTAGAAAATAAAATGGAAATCAGTGCCAAACTAATACCTCATCTAACTTATGACGTTGGCCCCACGACTATATATCTTTGTCATAATGTCTCATTGTTACTGTAACCTCGTGTCCTCGCTAAGCTGCAATGACTCCATATCAATTGAATCTCTGAAATGTGGGCAGCTGCTGTAACAAAAGGACTGGCCTAGATTTGTCGGTAGTTGGCGGGCGCTGGAGGGTGGGCAGGGGAGTTGGCAATGGCGAAATCGGGAAGAGCGCATATGCGTTCTGATTACGATGAGCAGCTGGCTGAATTATTAGGTGGTTTTATGTGTAAAGCGTGAGCGGATCTTTTGTAAGGGATTTTGACAAGTTCTCTGTGAATACTCTCTCAGTTCACCAAATATTCACCAACAAAAGTCCTCTTGGTAATGTAACAGCCACTTGCCCCTCCCCCCAAACAAAAGAAACAAAAAGACTCTATGTCAAAACTCTAAAGGAAGTCATCATAACATGACAAACATACTCATAACGCAATCTCTCAACCAACTCCGAACTCTCAGCGCCCGTTATGTCAATATTTCACATACAAAGGAACCCCAGAGCCGTCCAGGACAAACAGTGTGGTGACAATTTTGGCTGTTTGCCAGCCGGGTGTTTTCATCGGGTGTGAGAAGGGCTTTTGGCCGATGGATGGTTGTGTTATGGTAAGGTATGGAGAAGGGAAAGGGAGAAGGAGGGAGGGGGGGCCACCGGGTGCTTTGGTACACATATAGATAATCAAGAGGAAAGCAACATTTGGTGTTAATATATGGAGATCTTAAGGCAATAGAGATGCAGGATGGCTTTATTTAGAAAGAGTGAATCGAGCTGGTGGTAGTCGGTTAAAAGGACCGTAGAGTGACTGGTAAGTTTGTAATAGTTAGGGTTATATTGGAAGTTATCCTATTGGGGTTATCCATAACGTAGCGAATCTTGGTGTGACGTCGTGAGATGAGTAACCAGTGAATGGAACAATCTATCGCCATTGTTTTTGCCTTTTGAATCCTTCACTTTTCAGGTTTGGTTCTGTCATATCTCATGCATGTGCAGACATGTAAAGTCATCACGTCTGATAACTAAACAAATCCCATCAGCGATGTACCGAAGCAGTTGATCATCTGCAAGATGGATTTAGATTCCAAGATGCTGCCCCGCATGTAGCAGTCATATTGGTGTGATTATCAACGGAGGGTCTCACTCGATAAACAGTAGGTCACACGATAATTGCTCCCAACAGCAGGTCTGTCAGTCATCTATATACATAGATACTGTCGCCATCACATCTCCGTTGTCACACTGACAGCCCCGGAGAAAATTGCGAGCGCATATTCCGGGCCACCGTTGGTTTCATGGAATCCCCCCGTACCATTAAACAACACACATACACATGCATATGTACATATACATACTATATATAAGAACCAACAAAAATCATAGAGTGATGATAGGACTCACAAACGCTTTGACCCACATGGCCATACGCTTCACATTCCGCCTCCAACTCTATTTATTTACGTTGATTCCAACGCTTGCAAACACCCACCTCCACCTTATCCGACCGGAGCACATTCCCTCCGGACCACACAAACTGACACTAGTCTCTTCCCAAATATTCAAACCTGCTATCCCTTTAATCCATCAACCATATCAAAAAAAAAAACGAAAAGCACTCCTCTAGTCGACAGTCATTCTAGGCCAAGTCTATCTCATTCTTGCGTCTTTCACTAAAAACCCAACCATGTAAAGTGTATATATATGTACACATGTATTTGATGGAATTGCCTGCAGTTGTCTCAGACGCAGCCGCATGCAAGGGCATTTGCCAGCGACAGGCGATGAATAGAAACAAGAGAGGGAAAGCGACAGGGTGTGATTTGGAAGGAGCCTTCCAGAGGCCAGATGGAGGTGATTTCTTTGTCGTTATATAACCTATACTTAAAAAAATCTACACACGCCCCCCTTGAGTTAACCGTACAAATCCCGAATCCCTCAGCTATATACCAGGCGGCCCACAGAAAATAGAAGATTTGAAATAGCACTATTTACAATCTCAGCAGACATGATTATTCTATATCGTACGATTATTGAGGGAACTCTTAGAAAAAAAAAGATTAGTAAAATTTCTCTATGTATTGTTTATTTACTTATAAATGTCTTGACATATTGAAATTTTCAAGTTCATGAATCTCACCCCCAGTGATGATCACCCGCTGGTTGGCTGGTACCTGAAGGGTCACGGCCGCTTCTCTACGCTTTAGCTCGGGTGTGTTGGCAGTCTATCAGCCAATACCTAGGGTCTGAGGGGATTACTTTGTCCGGTTCGGAGATGGATCATCGATTGACAAGCATAGATTACAGTATTTATATACATTGTGCTGATTGGTTAAATGTGTTGTTAATTGTTCAGGGCCGTATAAGTATATAATTCACACAGGGTTTCAACATATGTGCTGATCAGGGACAAGTACAAATATATATGTAAATACTTATTTATTTTGACGGACGATTACGTGGTTGATTTTCAGGACTAGATGGTAGGTTTAGTAGCCGTCGGATGGCAACCCGAGAGACATGCTTAGGGTTAGCCGGATCAAGATTCTGGTTCGAATTGTACGGTAACGAGATCGCGGTGGAGATTGTGGGTAAGATCAAATTGGTCTGGGGGTAAGGAGGGAGGGGGTTTGGTGATGGTGATGGCCCGGTTCACTATCTAGGGATGGCAGGTCTTTCAATACCATACCAGTTACTGGAGACCTGGATATCGTTAGCATGTGACAAAAACATTTAAAAAAACGCAGGCACATGTTCAGCAATTCGTCATCACAATTGTCTACTGTATATACAACCCAATGTGGGTGAATTTTCACATGCAGTCCAGTGTGTTCATTATGATATATAATACGCTTACTTACACACTGAGACTACACTTACTCCGTCAACGAATTCTCAATACAAAAAAAACCTAATTAGATCCCATTAAGTGTGTATTTTGATTGATCGAGATATGAGGGATTACTTACTTTTCTTCTCAACCTCGCACACAAATTTTGGGAATTACTAGGTACATGACAGAACGATAGGTACTTGTAAAAACCAGAAAAATCAGCTCTGGTCTCAGTTACAGCACATTTGTAATTTTTGAGCTATAATGGACTAGACTTCTGTAGGTTTGCCTCCTGCCTTGTAATGCCCTGTAAGCCCTGGGTTTTAATCCTATATGTTGTAAAAATTGAATGGACTGAGATATCAAAATTTTAGTGAGGAATCCAAATACAATCATTATTTTTCAGTATCTGTTTAGTTGAATTTATAGAAAATGTTGAAGTTATGAATTTTAAACTTATATTTTTGTATTTTCGTATTTTCGTATTTTTTTTTTTTTTTTTTTCAGATTACTGCCCTGGGATAAGCAGGCAAAAATGATATCGTAGGCTCAAAACACTACGTTTTCAAATGCTTATAATTTGAGTTCTAGAGTTGATGATAAAATAAAAACAATATCACTAAAATCTGCAGACCCAGAGCAATTCAATAATGCTCATTACACCTTGTGAGTATATATATTCATCATTTTGTTAGGCCTCTACTTTGACCGACATGGGCTCATTTTTTGTGATTTTTACAAGTACCTATTGTTTTGCCGTGCACATAGTAATTCCCCAAATGTCGATGTTGATGTTGAACAACTGCGCTGGTCCCTGATTTTAGTTGATATTTGAAACACATTATCCCCGACCGAACGAATTCCGTTGCGCTTCTTGTGCCTCGCTATGTTTGGCGGTGGAATCCCTTTATTTTTTTCATGTGATTTTTTTTTTTGTATTTCAAGTTGCCCTGATTCTTTGGTTGTTCAATTGGTGATTATGGAATCCTGTGAGCATGAATATATTGATAAGCATCTCTTGGAATTCCTGTATATGGTAATGAAGTTGGCGATTATTGAGGCGTGAGGAGACAAGACTTGAAAAAGTTTGCTTTAGGGGGGAAAAAGCCGAAAATTCAAGTGATGAATTGTGTGTATTGCTTCAGCCAGCTTGGAGGGTCAGTGTATGTATGTTCTCCGAGATGAATCTTTATGATCTTTATGCCAACTACAATTTATACTCTTGCTCTCTTAGATTGTCAAGTCTCTTGGACTTTCATCAAGATGTATCTGATATCATCATGCCTTATCATCTATAGGGCATGGTCAAAATTCTCTACAACAACTCATTGTCAGTTACATAGCCATCTCATTTCTATAACCCAGGGGGTCTCGCATATACAGTAACAGTACTACCAACCCCTCAAACCCACTATTTACCATTGCTTATAGCCTCAAGGTTGCCATCCAGTCCAACCAGATTGAGTTTAGCTCGTCCGTTACACGAAGCCTAGCTCGTAGCGTTGTCAAGATCGTGGGACTTTGACTAAGTGTGGAGTGAAATGGCACTAAAATGAGAGCTCATTTCATATTGATAATTTGTTTTTTTCTTTCTTGATTTTCTACCTTTGGAGCTGGAATCATTGACCAGGGGAAGATCTTGGTTTGTTAAGCTGCTTTGTTTGTGTATTGGGTCTGTTCATGCTCATTGTCACAGACCATGATTGGGATTGTGATAACCCTTAGATTACACTCCGAGTGCTGGTTCGTCTATAAGGTAGGAGGCCGCATCCACACAACAGATGACAACTCTGAATACTTAATACTCATTTATAGCTCTAAACTCCTCACATGTTACCTGTGGCAAACAATATGTAGTCGCCTGATGTTTTTCCCTCGGATCCAAAAACACTGTATTGACACCAGGAACCAATATTGACTACCATCACACAACCCGATGATTGCCATTCATGAGGCCTCTAAAACATATTTTCATTCATCCATTTATGTAATTGAAGACTTTTACATATTTATAAATGACTCCGGCTAAATATGCTTTCATAATTGCTTGATCCTCTCATAATGATTGATGAGAAAAAAGTTCATTACGACTAGAATCAGAATCCTCCTGGTTCTTGATAAGCCCTTGTCACAAAGCCTACCACTCCACTGGTGGTTTTGCTATGCCACCCTAAGACAAGGGTTTATGGTGGCTGTCTGTATGCCCACGGGGCAGGGGCAAAAAGTCGCTTTTGTGGTTGATCGATTTTTGCGGACACGCCCTAAGCTACAAAGGGATGCTTGGTCTTGAAATTGTGAACAAATATATATATTTAATTATTTCTCTTTGAGTCTGTGGTATTCATGTCTGGATGAATGAGCGAGTGTCATTTGAAAATGACAGAATTGTACTGTATTCTGTCAAAGATACACAGCCTGGTGTTCACTGGCGATTATCCAGGCGCAGCCGGGATATGTTAAGTCATCTTCAGTCTTTTGTCATATATGATTTGATATAAGCCGAGTATATTCTTTTTATTTAATTTTCTTCTTGAGTTCTTCATATTGCCTGAAGGGTTAGCCCAAGTTAAACGCTTAACTATATAAAATGATAACCGGTGCGGTCGCTTGTTCGATTGGAATTAGGAATTGGCTCCTGTTCTGCCGGCATGAAGAAAAATGAAAAAAAAAAAATAATTACTGTTCCATGCTCTAGAACTTCCAGGCTCACCTCCATCAAGAGAACATGGCATGGTGCTATCTTTCATATATGGATATCTATTCAAATAAATTTTACTATATAAGAGAACAAAATAGAGGTACACTGCATCATGCTGCTATTATGCTATCAACTATACTTTGGAGTGAAGCTTCTTGTTTTTATGTATTCTACAGTTTGCTTTGCCTATTAGTGGTTTCCCCCATCCCATCATTAATTTGCGTCCTGTAGTAACTTGGAACATCCACAGAAGGGCAATCGAAGGTCTTATCACCCCATCGCAGCAAGCCAGTACCTAGAATTAACCACTGAGGGGTCCACGCCCAGTGGAATTCAACACTATCCTCCAATTTCAATTTTGTGTCCTGCTGCTTCCACACTACCGTAACGCTACAAAAAAAAAAAAGAATTCCAGGCCTCGGATATCAATTGTCAAATTTATCGCTGTTATCATCATTTTTTCCTTTCTTTTTTCAAAGACTTCATATTTACTTGGTGGTCCTGTTTTTTCTTTCTTTATTTGATCAGAGTCCTTTTAGCTTTTCTTGATCTTGCCATTTTAACTTCGTAGGTTTCTGTTGCTCTCATTCAAAACTTTGAGATTTGGTTATTGCTTTCACTTTGCACTTTCCATTGAAGAAGAACTTGGCATATTTTTCTTTTCTTTTTCTTTCGAATTTGTGTCTTTTATTTCTTCTACTGGCTTTTGATTTAACCTCTTCTCGTACACACATTTCACATATTTCGATTTTTTTCCTTTTTGTTCCCAAGCTCCCTAGCATCGAATTCTTTTCTTGACATTCGCTATCTGTGACTATATCGTCCTTCCTTGGGTTGTCTATATCAGTATTTTGGTTTTTCATTATTGCCCGCCTGTCATTACACGTTCGGTCAGCTCGATTCGCTTCGCTTTATTTTTTTTTATCTTTTGCATCTTGTTTAAAACGCACTGTAATTCGACATCTGTCCCTACATCACAATTGCATTCGTCTATTCCTTTGCAGTTCGACAACAAATTACGACAGGAACAAAATTCCAAATTCATACGTTTACTTTACGACTACGACGACTGCATCATATCAGCGGCTGTCGACTCCAGTCAAAACTGCGCAATACTCGAGATATCCGTTGCATAGCACCACAAAAAAGGATCTTGTACGCCGTGTTTCCGTTGTTTATTACCACAACTTGTGATCTGGCGATTTCATTATGGGAGGCACTGCTTGCTATTGATCCATTTTTTTTTTCTATTGTACACTGTTCTTTTGTGTGATAGTCCGGTCTATTAACCCGTCCGTTCTGTATCACCTTTCGCACATCCGCCACCCAGACATCCTCACATATATTACACAATGGCTTCATCACAATCTGTTAGCTATACCCCAAGTCTGGACCAGATGGAGAGCTTACTGATGATGCCTCCGGATCGGAACCAGATTTTGGGCAGGGCTGCGTGGAAGGTAAGCCTGTGAAACCACCAATCTCACACCAAATCCATCTTTACTAACATCTTACAGACTCGTCATGTTGTGTGCGGAAAGCGGGAGGCCACTGGTGCCAAGTACAAAGAGCCTCTGCGCCTGAAAAACAATGATGACATGTACTTGAGTATCTACAAGCACAAGGTAAGATCCAATACACATGTTGAATATCTGCATACACATGCGTAAGAGAACTAACATTTCACCAGGGCGATGTTGATGTTATCTATCAATGTCCCCTTTCTCACATTTCCTATTGTGAAGTCCAGATGATTGCGCATCGCAAGCAGGGGCCCGTTTTGCCTACTCTTGTAGTCATCATCTCTGACAAGGAGCGCAAGCGGCGATCTTCGCGTGCTGCTGGTCTTATGAGTGGCAAAGAAGCCGGTTCTAGCAGCACTGCTCTTTGGTTCCGGACTACTCCCGAGGATAGGCAGCCTCTACTCCATGAATGGAACCGTTTCATTATGTCTCGCAAAATCCCAACAACTTCCGCTCCTGGCCCAATGAGTCCCATAAGCCCGACCTGCCCCGAATCTCCAGTTTCACCTACTTTTGTCAACCCTTTTAACTCTAGAACAGAGATTACGAGACCACCAAGTGGAAGCGCCGGCTGCCGTATGCAGCACAAAGGCTCTGTGGCTACGCAGTCTAGCAGAGAACGTGCTGTAACTTACAGCTCTGATTCGCCCAGTCTCCGCTCCAAAGCCAGCGACCTCTCAACACCTTCTAGTATTGTACCCGGCTATGGTGCTTATCCTTTCAGTCCTGTTAGCACTGATTTCCCCTCGCCAGCAACAACCAATAATATAGATGATTACAAGACTGAGTCTGTCGATGGATGGAATTCGAAAGGCCGCTCATCCCTTGTGAATTCTCCAGCAAGACGTAGGGAAAGCCTCGACCAACGCCCCGTTCTTGTCGACTCTAGCTCACCACCTATCCCGGGAGAGACAATTCTGGACCGTGCCTTCAATATGCGTATGGTTCCTGGATCCGAGCAAATGATTCCTGGAGAGGAAAAGCTCAGTTCTACTGCTCGTTTCGAGGCACTGATGCGTGAAGCCGAGGCCAAGCGCCTAGAAAAGGAGGCCAAGCGGAAATCCGAAGAGGAATCTGCTAACTGCAGTGCTCTTAATGATTCTTCTGATGAAGACGATGACCTTAAGGAGCTTGGGACTCTCCCAAGTAATGATACTGAAGATCGTGGTGGCCAATTACCTTGGTCTAGCGGTTCGCTGAACCAGAAGCAACAGAGACATACTATCATCTCCCCGAAGGCTCAACGTGCCCTAGATTTCATCACATCTCGCCATGATGACCTCGATATGAGAAGCCCTCTCTCTGCTACTTTCAGCTCTACGGCACTTCCCTACCGTCCCCATACCGGGTATAGTGGACGCCGGCCCATTATCTCCTCCCGCACCCAGAGCCAGCCACACTCGTTCTTCGTACAAAACACTAGTGGGACTGCCCCATTGCGCCAATCGGCTTTCCCTCGCCAACATTTTACCAGTCGTCCTTCAACTACAGTTACTGACAGACGCCAGTCTGAGACCAATGCCAATATTATGTCCATTAACCCCCCCTTTTTGAGATCCATGCCGCCTTCTGGACTGCTTCCCACGGTTCCCGTGTCCGCCCCCGCGACCACGACTAGTATCCCTATCCCTACTACCTCAGTGACTGCGGACACTAGAATGATGTCCTCAAGCCCTGCTTCTAGCATGAATGATGCCTCAAACTCGATCAAGAACTCAGGCTTCACAGACTCTGGAAAACGTCTGTCAACTACAAGTAGTTTGCTACTTGTTCAGTCTAATGTCAGTGTTTGTAACAGCAGTGGCAGCCGGACGAGCACTGAGCTTGCCGACAGCTACTCCGACGATGAATATGTTGGCCACCAGCCGTCTCACCGCCAAACTCTTGTCCCGCCTCCACGCCCTCCGCGCAAGAGGGAGACCGTCGACTACGGTAGCTTCCGCGGTGTTATCCCTACCGATGGTGGCTTCTTCTAGCCAGTCGATCTACCACCAACATATACCATCTTTCCGTTTTCTTTTTTGTAATTACGTGACAAAATTGTCATTTACGGCGGCTGAGCACTGATTTTGTTTCCTTTTTTTGTTTTGTGATCTATTTCTCTTTCGCTTCGTACATTCGTTGGATTGATCCTGTGCTTTATTGTTTTTGATCGCCTGCGTTTTTGATACCAACTATTACAGGGCTTTTATCTTTTTTTTTGTTGTTTTTGGCCGATTGGCTCATGACGATCATGAACAAGGACGAAGGGATTCGTTATTGTGGGTTTTTTTTCTTTTTTGGAACGGTGGTTATTTGTTTAGTTTAATGATTGATTGCAAGCACCGACTTGCCATTCTATATCTCAACATATGTATTAAACATTCTCCTAGATCTTGATGACTCTAATGTGATTGTTTGTGATTGGCGATGGCAGTTTTTTTGGCGTCTGACTAGATCCTGTCAAAGTTGGCGTCGTAAGCACTAACAAGCCCCCCCCATCGTCTCTATCGTCCCATCTTTTCTCTTCCCGCACGTTCTCGATCACGGAATTCGCAGAATCGAACCAGATGCAGCTCACGGCACGGCAATGCAAAAATCTGTCGGAAACTTGTCTCAGCCGGTGGGATTCTTTTTTTTTTTTTTTTTTTTTT
>JABFIG010000212.1:0-36948 GCA_017139545.1 Ambrosiella cleistominuta | reverse complement strand
CGATCCCCCACCCCCCTCCGCCCCCTCCCCGTCTTCACCGGCGGCGGAATAACTGGGCTAAACGTCTGCGAATACAATCGGTTCATCACCAACTTCTCCATCCCCTCCCTTGCATTATCAAACTCGGCATCACTAACATCCCTCCACACCTCGCAAACAGCCATCTTATTCGCAATAAACGCCAAAAAGTCACTGATAATCTTCACCTGCTCGTGCACCATCCACTGCTTCTTCCCAAACTCGCTCAGAAACGACTTGAGATACCGGGCAATCGGGTCCGCCTTGCGATGTCTCAACTGCTCCAAGAACCTCTGGAAATCAAACGGCAACGCCGGCTCCGGGTCCGCCACCGGCGGCGGTGGCCGATGCGCCAACTGTGGTCCCCCCGCAGCCGCCCCGTCCTCCTCTACCTGAGCCTCCTCTCCTTCATCCTTCGGCGGCACCGGCGGCCCCTTATCTTCCTCCCCCTTCACGCTCTTCGTCCTCTCCTCATCGCCCTCTGCCTGATCCATTGGCGTCTTAAACGATGCCGTCGTCCCCAGACTGCTCACCGACGTCTTCCCGGTAACCACCTCCGACAACCCCAATCCTTGTAACTGCCCTGTCGACAACGGTTCCAGCGAGCTTTTCCGCGGCGGATGTGTATGGGCACTCGACAAATTATTACTACTCGATCTCGCCGACGACGACGTTGCATCCCCCGTTATCGCCATCCCCCCACCAAACAGCCCGCCGGCCCCTGATGCCCCAAAAACCGGCGACGCAATTTCCAACCTCGGCGACATCACCTCCTCCTCCGTCGGCCGCGGACCCTCCTCGCTAAACTGCAACATAATACTCCGCAACTCGGAGCGGTCTTCCCTGTCGCCTTCTTCGGGCTCGTGAGGGGCCTCGCCGTCTGTCGTTGCGAGAGCAAGGCCGAAGTCTGAGTGGCGGCGGGGGCGTGCGGAGGGGGAGGCGGCTAGTGGGGTGGCCGGAGTGGGGTCGACGTAAGGGGTAGGTTCAAGGAGAGTCATTGGGCCGGGCGGAGGCGTGGAGGGGGAGGGAATATCGGTGGTGGTGGAGATGGGAGGGTGATTGGAGGTCATTTTGGTGGTCGGTTGGTGGTGGCCGATGATGGGTTGGATTGTTCGTTCGGTGTCGAGGATTTCGTATGGGCAATTGACGATTTCGATTAAAGAAGATGGCAACGTATTTAAGTCGAGATTAATAAGGGCGTCGTAAATAATAATGCGATTGGCGATAAAGTGGGAAAAAGGTAAAAACCAAGTTGCTTCCGCAGTTCAAAATGCGAAGCTAAATAATATTAACCCAAAAGCTCCAAACTTCCCGGGTTCCAGTCTTCACTCTACACCCTAACTGTCTCAAACCCTCCTAAAAAAGGAGATGTTACAAATGTACAGATTGACCCAGACCTGAATGTACAAGGTCACTGAACCCTAATAATTTCTCCTGATCGTCACTAGCAATAAACAATCTTATCTTTTGGCCGTGTTTCTGCCAATTGACTGAATTTATCTAGCAAATTACCCTTCTATGACGCTTTCACCATCATCCTCACTGAGCTGCCTCGACACTCACTATTCTGCCCAGATACCCCGCCCTGTAACGTTGTACCAATGCACACAATGTAATACACACTATCAAGCCAAAGACCATATATGTATTAGCCCACGAACACAGTGCGATGCAGGGAATATTCCCGATGGTTGGGTATCAACGTCATGGTACTCTCAGTCAGACAAGCAGCACGAATCCGTCTCTGTCCACCTTCAAGCTCCCGAGCTCCCAACCGCCTCTCTCAAAAGAAAGTATATTTTACACAACATTCCACAGGTCCCGACAGACAATAAGACAAGATGAAACTCATTGGTATCAATTAAAATCACGTGAATCTATGCAATGCCCCCGGCACCTCTATACTATATACAACTTCCTCAAATTATCGCCACAGCCATGACTCGAAGCAGATAGGAGAAAATGGTGCAGAATACCATCTACACATGCAATACCAATAAAGGAAATACAGACAAAGGAGGGTATAAAAAAAAACAAAAAAAAAATCAGCCTACCCGCTCATGCCCAGCGTTCCACATCGTTAAACTCTTCCTGATCTTCCTCATCAATCTTTTCCAATTCGTCGTCCTCCTCCTCCTTGTCTGACAACCACGGATCCCTCGCCATCTTCTTCAACGTCTTCCGGATGACTGGGTCCTGCTCCATCTCCTGCCAGATTTCCAACCGCCACTCCTCAGCCGGAGTACCCCGGCCATTCTCGTCATCTTCCAGGTCCTTGCGTCTCCGTTCGCGCTCCTTAGCGGTGATGGATTTCCACGGAGGGGTAATGGTCCACGCGGCGACACGGCGGATGCCCAAGAGTTTACGCTTGAGGATCTTGAGGGAGAATTCAAAGAAGCCGAGCATACCCAAGGTGATGAAGAGAGTGGCCCACCAGGAGGCATCGGCACCGTAACGGTCCCAGAAACCATTCCTGACGTTGTAGATAGCAGCAGAAGGCGAGTACAAACCAGACAGAAGAGCGCACCAACCCCACCAACCAAAGGTCGTTATGAAAAAGGCACCAAGGACAAATGCAGTCTTGTAGTGAGTCTCAAAAATGATGAGCTTCCAGTTGATCCACAAGACACCGACAGTGAATGACAAGTTACCTATGGCAAACAGATTGTTGTCACCCTCGACCAAGAAGTGGCCGTAGCCGGCCCAAACACCAAAGAAAGCGATAATGCCCTCACAGGCACCAAGAAGCATCCACCGAATGAACTTGACCTGGTTGAGACCCTTGTTCCGTTGACCATAGGAATACAGCTCAGGCATAGCCAAAAGAGTATCTTCACTCAGATCCTGATCCCAGATACCCATGCAGATACAGCAAAGGGAAGTGAACAGTGTGTTGAAGACAGTCAAAGAGGCATATTCGTAGAGCGAGGTACCAGTGTAACCGTTGTACCTCTGGTATAGAGCAGTCGGCAGATAGAAGAACATTTCCTTCCAGAAAGTACCAACAATGAACTTGGAAGCACGAGAGTAGTTCCAGCGGCCGTGAAGTAGAAGCAACCGCTGAAGGAAGCGGAACTGAGCAATGGCGTAGTCAGCCACACGAGCAGCCTGGAGACCTTCTTTCCCTGAGATACCAATACCAACATGGGAAGCGGAGATCATAGCCAGATCGTTGGCACCATCACCAATGGCAAGCGTAAGGCCATGGTGCTTGAGATCACCCTTAAGCTTCTTGAGCTGAGAGCGCACCGTACGAACCAAGAGAGCCTTCTGCGCAGGGGAAGCGCGACAGCAGATAACAGAGTCAACCTTGGGCATGACCTCATAAAACTGGGCAATGAGTTCCTCCGATTGCTCAACTGCACCAAGGGTCTGACCATCAATGACGACAACACTGTGGGCAGACTGTTCGGTGATATCGGTCGAGATGTGCTCAAGCTGTTCAGACAGGCTACCCTTGGTAACATCCAGAATAAACAAGTCAGAACCAGGCTGAATTACACGGGCTGAGTGAGCAATGTTGATGGCAGTCTCACGCTTGTCGCCAGTCAACATCCAGATCTTGATGTGAGCACGACGAAGCTTGTCGATGGTCTCAGGAACACCCTTTTGTAGCTTATCTTCGATGGCTGAAGCACCGACAAGATCCAGGCCTTTCTCAATCAGCTCACCGGCGGCCTCAATCATGGCTTGTCTGTTGACAAGACTGGTTGTGGCTTCATGGTAGATCTTCTTCCAACTCTTGTAGTCAGCCTCACTGATGAACCGTTGCGCATAAACAAGGGTACGAAGACCTTCCGTAGCAAAGTCATCCAAGTGCTTAAAGCAGCGAGTAAAGGTCGACATCTCGTCATATACAGGAGCCTCGTCAAGAAAAGCAAACTTTTCGGGCACAGAACTAGGAGGAAACAAAGGCGAACGAGCGTAATCAGGAACATCCACAGACGCAGTCCTAACAGCAAGCGATAATCTAGGCTTGGTCTCACCGCGATTGATTATCCGGTTAGCTTCAAACGAGCAGCTTCTAGCACCCGTGTTACGGTTGGACTCAGCGAGTTCGGCAGCGCGGCTACGCTTAATGGTCAAACTCTTGCGCAGGTTAGGTGTCGGCTCATGCAGACTGCGGCGCATTATTTCATGTTCAATATCTGCGGATTTGCGTACTTCATCATGCGCTTGTTTGGCGACATTAGCCATTTTAAGACGAGGAAGAATCGTAGAATCAGCACCCTTGCAAATCACAGTGATGCGACCATCAGGAAAGCGAATGACAATAGACATACGCTTGCGGACGCTGCTGAACTCGATAACATCTAAAATCTCGTAAGTTTGCAGTTCCTCCGTTTCTTCATCATCAGTAGAAGTGCTCATAATGCGGAGAGTAACGGATTGTGAAGTTCTGTTAACGACTGTGTAACCCATTTCACTGGCTGCTGTTACTAGGGCAAGCTCATCTGGCGAGGCCGCCTGGTACTCAAGCTTGCCATCGCGCATCTCAGGTAAGCAAGTGTGACACAAAGCCATGGCAAGAATGTACTGTTTGGCCTTACGTGAAAAGAGCGAATGGGGTTTCAAGCGAATGTACTCGAGTAAATCATGCGACGTGACGTCGGGTTGCACATGATCAGGGCGACCACTAGATCTCCAGTGAGACGACGAGCGACGACCAGACATGGATACACGACCTCCCGAAATCGATTGTCTATTGGCAGACATTGAGGGACGATTGGCAGAGAATGAGGGTCTGCCGTTGGACATTATGGATTTTCTAGGCGACAACATAGGTTCGCTAGGTCTATCAACAGGAGAAGGAGCTTTTGCGTTGGAAGGCTCCTCGCTCATGGAGAGGTGGGCGAGCTGGAATGATTGGCGGGCATTAAATTTATTTTCCTCATCGACAGGCAGATCAGCCTCATGTAGCCACGAAGTTCCAGCAATGCTCAGTTTACGAAACTTCATGACGTTCTCAGTAAGTGTACCCGTCTTGTCAGTGAAAATGTAGCCGACCTGACCCAAGTTCTCCAGAATCGTGTTGGTGTTACACTTGGCGGGAGTATCAGATTCCTCATCGTACATGCCCAGATCTGAATTCATCAGCAACATCTGCCCAACCTTGACAATTTCCAAACTGACATACAAAGATAGCGGAATGACATTGTTGAACTGAATAATGTACGCAATGATGATTTCGTGGAACTTGACGCTCGCATCATGCAAGTACCATGAATGTCGCTCAGTCTTTTTCTGCCACATGACGTAACCCATAGAGACACCGACAGAGAGGATGATGACATATAAAGCGAGCATGCCAACAATCCTGTTCGCAATGCTTTCCATAGCAGGCTTTTTAGCCTTGGGGTGCTGGTTGGCGTTTAGGCCTAGAACATGTTAATCGTTTTACTACTTTTAGTGCATGTCTCATGCTGACATGCACCTACGGCAAAGGCAGTACTACTTACGAATCTTGCACTCTTCACCAGTGTTGATAACCAATCCAATAGCATATGTCGTGTTGCGCAAAACACATCCACGGTACACAACGTTGGAACTCGTCAATGGCATCGTCTGTCCATCAGCCGTAACACGGGCCTCAAAATTGAACAAGTCCGGGTTCGGGTCCTCAGAAACAACTTCGATTTGGGAATTCAAAATGCCCTCAATAGTCGAGCACTTGGTCAACAAAGGTGACGCCTCCTTGCTCTTCAGATTGGTTTCTCCGTCGAGGGCCATGGTTTCGATATAAGCCAAGTTTTCTTCATTCTCAGAATGCAATAAGACAATGTCAGCCGGTATTGGCTCGTCTCTTTCCAGACGAACGACATCGCCAATAGCAATGTCGCTCCATTGAGTGGGAACCCAGCAGTATCCGTCATACTCTTCGTCAACAACACGAATTGGCTGGGCTTCCTTCTCTTTCCTGAAAGGCAAACGCACCGGCTTCTTTTCCTTGGTCTCTTGTACTCCGTCGGATTTCTTTATAATCATAGCTTTGGTCGTATTTTCGATAGTGTCTAGTCGGTGTCTGCGTAAATCATCATAACCTTCCTTGGCCATAGTAACAAGCACAAAGAACAGCAATGGCAAAATGGTAGTATAATTACCCGTGGTACTCAAGCCGGGAACCATTTGAGGGATACCAACACATAGGAAGTAAAAGTTTCCCACTCGGCTGAACTGGAAGAATAATTGCTTCGGGAAGAAATTGAGCACTGTGTACCGCGAGGTTCGAATAGAGTTACTGATGAAGGGCCCCTTGCGGCGCTCGTCAATAAGGGGCGACGTCTTGTTAAGGTCCAATCTGATACGGCGGCCATCTTCGGAAGGTGGTAAAGGTTGGTTGCACAAGATCTTTTCATTGACAAATTTTTGCGTAGCAGACGACACGCGGGTAATGAATGATTGTTTGGGGCCTATGCTCTTGGCTTCTTCAACAATGATTTCCCGCTCCCGGTTGGCAATTGATGCCTCATCTTCTTGGGACGAGGACATCTTCTTGCTATGTGTTGGTGACAACATTGTGGTTGTGGTGTGAGAGACAAGCTCTCAGTGGCAGGGTAGGGGAAGCAAGCGAATGTTATCAGGCCGTGGGGTCAATTATTAGTGATGGAGGTTGGCTGTCGGAAAAGTGCAAATTGGCAAGGGATTGGCGGGCAGAAACCGCCGGAAATCGAGATGCTTGTTGACTAGTTAAAGCGGTTCAAAGATTAATGGAACTTTCGAATCGGCCAGATAGGGAATTTTGGAATCAAGGCCCTGTCCGTAAGGTCGTTTAGTTTGGCGAGAGCCGAGTCGTGTGTTTGGGTCCAGACGCCAAGTAGGTGAGCACTAAACCACAAACAGAAATGGTCACGCAGCCGGCTGGTGTAGAGCCGTGAACAAGAATATGAAATTATGACACTGAAGTCTATTTCTTCGTAGATAATCCTATGGTGAAAACTGTATCGGGCGGTCGACGATAACCAATAACTTGTGACGATGTTCAAACAGGCAGTATATGCGGTTTGTACAAAAAAAAAAGCGAGCGGATTGACGCAGTCGTCTATGTATACATAACATAAAAAGAGCGATATAGTTTAGATAAATGAAAAGATAACCTTCGTGTGCCTGACATCAAAAGCAGAGAGCAACGGCCGCCAGCCTCGTCAGTTCAAAAGAGTGTTGAAATCAAGAAAAATTATCGGCCGATGAAAATATGACGGCGATTGGGACAGTCAGACTGGGGGCGGGATTTTTGTTGCTCCTGGAATGACAGATGCTGAACGGAGGAAAATCAGAAAATAAAAAGAACCGATAGAAAAAAAAAGCAGGATGTCCTCTGGAATTTTACAACATGAACAGTTGATTAAAGGTGGATTCTGGGTGAGCCAGAATGGAAAGAACTATACAAAGCTTAATTCGAGTCGCGACCTGGGGAAAATTACCAAAGTTTGAGAATTTTCCACGTTAGAGGAAAGAATGAAGGTCACTGCGTCAGCCCAAGCTAACAATTTGAAATTTTTTCAAACTGTTAGTTCTCTACGAACATTCCGAGATGCTGGGATCAACAGAATATGGCTTCTTCTTTTTATTCTCACTCTTTACACCACGTACACCAAATCAATGCACAGAAATCTACCTCATCACACCAAGAAGGTCCGTAAAAAACAAACGGTGTAAGACCGTCCGAAGCAAGAACGAAAGAAACAAGCAGGAAGGGGGGCGAGAAAAATGGAATATGAAATGGCACGAATACCCAATCAGGAAAGAGCCAAGAATCCGCACCTTCGGTTATCTGCGTCGGCCGCTTGGCGGGGAAGAACGAAGGAAGTGGAATTTTTGTGGATTACGGCAAAGAAAGAGAGTTTGGGGCGAGTGCACAGCCTGTAGATTTAGAGTGTGTTGGTAGGATTCAGCATCCTGGCCTTGCATATGGTGCACTGGTAATTTTGAGCTACAGTGGGCTACCCTTCTGTAACTATCTATATAGAGTTATAGCCCTATATCTTGTAAAATTCATATATATAAAAATTAATATTGCCGTGTCATTTGAAAAGTACGAATGATGTCAGATATCATCAATTAAATATTTCAGGATAAAAAATTGAACATCAACAATAGAGAAACTTATCAGGGATTCAGATCTGGTCTCAGCTTGGTGATATTTATATCGATTGATTTTATAGAAAATGTTAAAGTGATAGTCTTGGACCTCAATTTTTTAAAGCCCTAGCACAAACAAAAAAAAATGACATCATAGGCTAAAAATGCTATGTTTTTAACTGCTAATAATTTGAGTTCTAGTACAGATAATACAATAAAAAAAAGTATTACTAGAATCTACAAAAGAGCAATTCAATGATGCCAATTGCATCTTGTGAGTGTAGATATTCATTTTGTAGGCCTCTACTTTGACTGACATGAGCTCATTTTTGTTGGTTTTTACAAGTACCTATTGTTTTGCCATGCACCTAGTAATTCCCCTTTGTTGAGGGTTGGCTGAGATCTTCTCCTTTAGGGCGATTTATAGTGGCTGTACAATAGTCGTAATAACGACTAGAGCAATATCACACGGGCTTGAGGCTTCTGTTGTCACGATAGTTGGGACACTGTCTACTCCACAAATCATCACCTGTTTATCACGAAAGCGACTCCATGCCACTGCAGAATAAATGCAGAATGGCAAAGCCCCCAGTTATTATGAGGTCACTGTTACTGCGCTCGCAGGGGTTTCACCCGCATCTATCAATCTGATCAGCCCTGATTCTGAGGCACGGGGTGGCCTGAGACCCTCTCTAGAACCACATTTCAATTATTTAATTTATTCTGATGGCGGCGATTCCTCAAAATTGTCGTTCTTCAGGTCGGTGATGACCAGCCCCCGGACGAACAGCCAGCAGCTTGGTGATTCTTAGCGATGTAATCCGAGTTCTCTGTAAAGAACCCTTGCGGATCCTCGGATAGCATATGCGATATTCACTGAATATCGACCTGGGGTGTTTATCTAGATATCTGAATTTTTCCTACAAACTGCCGTAATGTGTCAAGCGGAAGACATCTCGTCAACACCATTCCACAATAATCATGGCTGTCTGTTGTAAATGCCGGACATCTCTCAACTTCTATCGGGTCTACCGCCTCTGGGTCACATGATGGATCTAGGTCGCTCATCGTTTGTATTTAGTTTTACTTTAGCCTCCACTGACGACGATCACGGCCATAGACCACGCGTCCCCGCACGCCATCTGTGTATGCTGTGTTGCTCGAATCCAGTGTCCCTGAAGCACTATCAAAATATTGATAGGAACAACATACAAATACTTCCATATATCTAGATTACAAAAGATAAAAATGGTGAAATCTCATCAGCAAATGTTTGGTAGGTAGGGTACCAAGATGTATTGTCTCTTGCATAACATTCCACAGTCAGAATCCGCTTAGCGAGAAGATGTGGCAAGATATAGTATTGGGCATTGATACGTTTATTAAACTGAATACGAAAAGGAAAATGACAAGCAGCAATGACGGAATTTTGCATATACGGACGGGAAACTTTCGGTCTGCGTACCCGGTCAGCATGAACAAGAAGAAATAGTGAGTTCATGCAGCGGCCCATCACTAAGCAAACAACCACATCAAAGTCCTTTTTCTTTTTCTGTTTTTTTTTTTAAGACGGATCTCTATCCTTGATTAACATCTCCAAAAGAAAATATACGTCTCACTTTCCCTGTCGCTTCTTTGTTCTCTCTCTCAATCCTAAATCAATTAATCGCCTCACCTCTATCATCCTCCCTTCACCTTTCCAAGATCACGTGTTCTATGTCTTAATACAGAGGAAACCGAGCCCCTTGCTTTAGCAGCCGAGAATTGTGGCGGTGCACCTTAAACCCCACTGCGCCAAACCCACTCAAAGCACGTAAAGCGCCCCCTAGGATCTTGATTGATAGCAGCCCACTAAGTCAATGGTGCAGTTAATTCAATGGCTAAATGTATCATAATTCAATGTTTTCAATTGCTAAGGTGTGATTCAATTTGTGTTAGTGTTGTTAAGTGTAGATATTTAATGAACCGGTGTATCTATCGTTTGCCTTAATGATTCCACAAACCCTAAAAGGTTAACATTTGACAAGATTATTAATGTTATGCTGTCGCATCGCAAACTATATACATCTCGGCTGCTTCCTCGGGATGTTTGCCCATGATTCCACATATGATTCTACATACAAAGCCATCTATCATGTACCGTTTGTTAGTTTTCGGGCAATTGCACATGCTGACCGCCATATGCAGCCATTTCGGGGAATCTAACTTCAAATAGGTCTTTGTATGAGTTGCGACAAAATTGATGAGCGATATTGTGTGGTTAATTATGGTAGACACGTCTTAAAAATTCCAAACATAGGTTCCATAGATAACTATGGGTTAGAAATGAGATTTGGATGAGTGATACCTTTGTGTTGGTGCATAGAGTCTTTAATGACTTGTATTAGGGTTACAGACATGGCTTTATTTCCATATAACAGTAGGTGCAAATTTGAGAATGATGAAGATAACATTTGTAGACTAATTGACTTGTTACCCCATACTAAATCACGAGAGATATTAGATATCAAATAGAGCAACAACAGCTATGTGGATGGATTACTGTATATATTTATAAATAGCATTGTTACTTTAGCAGTACATCACGGCTATATATAACATATATCACCGTCCGTTATGATTCCTTGTGCATGGCATTGTCATCACTACCCCGCTTAAATTGTTGATCAGTATTATCTACAAGTCAAAATTTATTGAAAGCGGCTTGGCCATGGTTCTTTGACATTTCCTTCCCATAGGCCTTTCCTGGTACTATATCATAGGATTAAGTTATCTGATAAACAAGGTTGTTTGGCAAGCCATTGTTACCTGAAAGGGTTAGAGTACTCTGTTAACCTCTGATTCATGAATAATGAATGAGATTGGACTGTGATGGCAAATATAGGTTTCATAAGCATGACAGAGGTTGATTTGATCATGTTTTATCTTCATCAGGTAGAACTATCCAGAAATTTAAATGTGTTCATATGATTGTACCCATAGTGTACTATAAAATCATGACCGAATTTACAATCCGGGGAAGCAAAGAGAGACAACTACTTTCGTCACAAACTTTCCGATCACGACAGTCCTTCGATAAATCAAAATACACACCGAAAAAATATTTTTTTGAGGAATAAAATCACTTTCCAACAAAAATAGAAAAATATTCTTTGACAATGACCTCCCTAAAATGATATACCCGCCCCTCCCCACTAACCCGCCTCCGAACACCTCTGCCCATCCATCAAAGAAAAACCCCCCAAAAACAATAGACAAAGAAACCACCTCAAGTCCACCAATTCCGGTCCACCCAGCGTCAAAGAGATCCCCCAAAGATGCAGAGAAAACACGCACAGGATAAAAGTATAAAGAGCGTCTTCGGCAGCGGAGAATCGAGTTTGGAGAGTCGGGTTCTCAACTAATCGTCGATAACTTGGTCTGACATCTTGACGAACAAATCTACAAAACTCAATTATACTTCAAACTCAAAAACAGTTCCAGAATTATTCCAAATTACTACGAAAAGCGCATCCACCGTCATACTAACAGCTACTATATCCCGCTCTTGGCACCACCCCTGCCACAATCTCCGCCCCCGAAACCCCTTTGAAATGTCCTGGAACCGCAGCGCCCAAGTCTTCCATGAAAACCTAAAAATCTTTCCCAGAATCAACGCCGCAACCCCCAAACTCAACCTCTTCAAAGTCCAACAATAAACTATTAACAAAACCAACGAATCTGCCCTCCCCCCGCATCCCGCCCTCAATCTATCGCAATGCCCTAACTACACTAAGCCAGTTATCGAGTTCAAAGACCTCGACTCGGTCACCGGCGGCTTGGTTCTAAGTGCTCAGATTAAAGAGGAACTCACAAATAAGACAGATTCAGCGGTGGCCCCGGTATCCCACGTTATTATCGTCAACTTTGCCAACGCACAAACACCCGGTGGCGGTGCGTCCGATGGTGCTACGGCACAAGAAGAAGTCATTTGCTACCGGATGACTCTGTACGAGACTCTCCACCACGACGACGTCAAGTACCCATTCGACGAAAACAACGTGGTCTACCACCCGAACGTCCTCGTCACGCGCACCGAAGCCGGGGAAAACTATGAGCTGCTCCTTAATTTGAACGAGGCCGTCACATAGGATATGCTCAAGCATGTGGCCATCTTGACTGTTGCGGCACAATACGTGCCCAAGTTAACCTCGGATAAAACTGGATATGCGAAAAGTTCAGACTGGAACCTGTATGCCCTGAAGATCCAGCAGACTCTGCGGGTCGCTGCTGGAAATAGCTATAGTGTGCTCATTCTCGGGGCTTTGGGTTGCGGTGTATTCGGGCATCCTCCGGAAGAGGCGGCGGCTGTTTGGAAAGAGGTTTTGGAAGAAGAGGAGTTCAAGGGCTGGTTCTCACATATCTGGTTCTGTGTCTTGGTTATCGACGGCAAAACTTACAACTTTGATACCTTCAAGGAAGTCATCGGGGGCTACAATGAATGAGCAAGATTGAACTGATAGAAGGGAAATTCCTGAATGGGACAAGGACATTTGTGATATCTTGAATAAATACAATGATCGTAAAATAAATATTAACTCCAGCTAGATTAAAATTTGGTTATGTAAGAGTAAAATAACATACCAATTGTGTACAGGGAACAAATAGAGAGTGACACAGGCTATCGCCTAATCGCTCAGTATGGCAATTTTGAAATTGAGGTGTAAGGCATCTTAATCCCCACCACCCACTCATATCGCCCTCTTGTCTTACTCAACTCATTCAGGATTAACCGACTAATCGCCGGATACCTCCCAGCATCATTCCGATCTTCCGGGTTTAGGTATCGTCTAAACACAGTAGCAACACCGTTTAGCAAGATCAGGTTGGCTATCCATGGAAGTAGGTGTTGTGTTTGTTGATCCTCTACGGTCAATCTTCCATCTGGTATGATCCCCCCATCCATCTGTCTTGGGTCCAGATAGTCCCAATGTCGGTCTTGCTTAAGTTCTTCTTCTTCTTCCATTCGCCATTGATCCTGCTCTCGCCTCATCCGCTTCCAGTCTTCGTCTGTCTTCTCCTCATCCAATGATAACCACTCGCTAGCTTCCCGTTGGAATTCAGCGAGCTCATTTTGAATCTCATCTCGGAAGGCTTTTTGATGTCGTTCTACAAGCTTGTCGATGGGCATGACCAGTCGGACGGTAGACATCCATCTTTCGGATGGACTTGTTGATGTGAGGGCTCGAGTGATTGCGATGTCAAGTGCTCGCATCTCTTCATATGGTAGTCGCAGTTTGTTTCCAAATGTCTCAACAGTGTACCGTATTTGTTGAGCAAAAGTTTCTGTAAATTGCATATTGTGGTTGCGAAATAAGTCGTCAAAGGCTGCTTTGGTGGCCTCTAAGTTCCGGACTCTTTCGGCCAGATCAACCAATAGAGAACGATACATCTGGGGATTAGAAGTGCGGAAGAGTTCTCTAGTCCGTTTTGGACGGTAGATCTCTGGCAAATAATCATATCCAGAATACGGTGGTTGAAGCTCAGACAAAATCTTGTTGATGGTTATGCGGAACGAAGAGGGAAAAGCATAACGGTTTGTAAGAATGATAGTGTCGGCGGGGCGGGGTACTGGGTATTGACAGTCAACCGTTTCAGTTCGAAATTGGTCAAAAATAACCAAATCAATGATACCCATGAAGTTATGGTCTCTTAAATGACCGGAAGAAGACCTAAAGACACAAAGAGTATCACCCTCATGATTAGTTACAAATACTTCTCGTGAATGACAAATTCTACTCATGGCATCAACTGGGGTCATGATGATGCGCAAGATGTGCAGATGCTTGTGCGTACCCTATCAAGGCGAGGGTATATGTCGGTGTCTGGCACATGATAAACGAGCTTATATCGATCGCTTCTAGCCGGAACAGAAAGATTGAGGAACCACAAGATATGACTGATGATGGTGTTCTATTTTGGATGGAACTTTGAAGACTTGATCCTCTTTAGGTACCATCAACTGAAACGAACAAGTAAGCAGGTCCAAGACATTGAAATCAAAGAATCTCAAGTCCTATTTGGAACTTCGACAAGCCTGAGTTTTGAAACAAGAAACCAAATGAGGAAATGGTTTGCGTAGATCTTCTAGGAGTAAGGGTCTTCAAATAAGCATTGGCGAGCTACCATCCCAAGATGATATCCACTGTTTAGCTTTATGCTTAACAGATGAGGTACAGATTGGCCTAGTTCGGCTGTTCCCATTTATGAACCAACTTGTTGATGCCTGTCTCAAAGCAGGCTAAAGAAGATCAATACTCACCACTTCCCAGCATAACAGTCCATTATGGAGCAGTCACATTGATCCGCACCTTGGAGAGCATAATATAGACCCCTTCCCATTCTTAGTCTTGTCGCCTCGCTAATCTCACCTCCGCGTGTGGGAACTGTCAGCGAATGTTTCCACCTGGAACCGATCCAGTGTTGGTCGTTGCTTGAAATTGGAAGAATTCACTAGAAGCGGGTATGCTTTCGGTACCGAGGTCCCAATCTTGGTTCAAGTTCTAGGTACGTTTGTGTAAACTTTTCTCACTTGAAAAGCTGTAGTGATGTACTGCAGCGATACTCTCAATCTTACGCCATCGGGTTAGGGTGAGCCTGTGATCTCCGAATAGATACATGCGGGATGTTGAAACGAGCGGGTAGAGGTAAGGGAGCAGGCAAATCTACAACATGACTGTTCACTTTATCAGCAAGCGAAATAGGGTCGAGCCTTGTGAGGCGATAGATGGTAGTGATGGGTGTTGACAGGGTTGTTGGTAAGCTGGGAAGCAGGGGATTGATCGGGAAGTGGAGATCGACATATCGAAGAGGGCCTCGTAATATTAACTTGTGGGCTCTGGGAGACATTATACAATCTTTATTTTGTTTATGGCTGATGTGGTGGACGGCAATCTGTAAGAATATTGATTTGGTAGCATCTGTTATTAGAGGTGCCATATATTGAGGATGCCATGCTCATTTTGGGGATTGAAAGTAGCTCTCAATTTAAACACATAACTAACCAGTACCTCTATTCATAATGTCTCCCTAGGTGTGATTTGTTGTAGCAGTGGATTTGTCGCAAGAGCATATGACTTTACAGTTGCGCTGATGTGTACAAGATTAAGGCCGGAACCTAGGATATGATCGATAACTAGGGTACATATGGCTGAAGTATGACCTTGAGCAAAAATGAAGAGATGATGTATAGACGAGAGCTGATAGAGGCGAGACTCGAGGTGTCTGGAACATAGCTTAAATATAAATTATTATGATAGTTTTGGGAGAACATGAAGTTATCAACAAGTCGAATTTGATGTTGGCATAGAAAACAACTCCAAGGACAAATAGCCAGGGCGTCAGAGGAATGTATGAAATCACGGAGAAATTCTTGGAGGAAGACTATCGAGTTCAAAATCATATGAGGCCCACATCACTGCTAGAGATGAATGAGAAGGTACCTTAATCATCAAATACCATCATTGGCAATTACCAAGTCCCATCACCAAAAATGCATCTAAGGTAGTCATGGCTTAACCAACAAAACCGGAGAAATACAGGTAAGTAAGCAAAATGCAATACCTATGTCCATTGTTTCCTGATTAGGTATTTGACCCACTGCACCTTGATTCTTGCTTGCCCGAACTTGGAGATCAAATTCATTAAATTTACAAGAAAAGATGCTTACACATTAGATAACATCGTGTTGTGATGTGCTGATTCTTCAATATCACGGCTGCGTAATTTTCTCAAGAAGCCTACGCGTCTATATAGTCACAAACCAGGTGAGTATTCGAGTGATAAGACTGAGCATGTCGCAAATCAGGAGCTGGTTGGTCGATTTAACCTGCCCAGACATTTCCTGTTAGATGGCTACTATTTATTAAAAACTTTGGACCGATGTGCTATCTAGAACACCAATGTAACAAATAGGAAATTAATTCACACATACAATTCTTGAAGGTTTCAATCATAAAAGACTAGGCCATCGGGGAAACTGGTAGGATCGGCTCGGTTGGCAGAGTTGTACCGAAGAAGTAGGCAAACACTTTCTGTCAAGAACCATAACAAGCCGTTATCCATATGTTTAGAGAATGATGGACCTTGTCTATCAACAGAGTAAAAACGCGATGGATGTGCAGAGTGTCATTAAAGCTGGAGCAAGCGAAGAGCTGAATCCTTAATAGTGGGAATGATGAACAATGAAGCAAAAGTAAATAGACTTTATTGCAATAGGCGGACATGTACGATGCCTGGATCACAAACCAAGAAGTTCTTTTTGTACAATAAGTACGGACCAAGCATAGTAGGGCCAAAACTCAACATTTAGTGGACTATCTTTCCACCAAATCCCGTACAGTTTTCAAAGTGAATTTAATGCAAGGTGAACCCAAGTATTACAAGTATCGCATGAACCCTCGGCCGCATATCCCTATCCCATCCCTGGAAAACTGTCATTGTCTAGTCCAGATTGTTTGCAGTGCGATCAGCAATCACCACCCTACATGTTTAATACATGTTTAACAATCCCACCGTACTAAAACGGCATACATTGGGCTAGAGAGCTCTATCACAAGCCATATTTCTGGAAGGACTGCATGATTGTCCACAACCATGCTGCAGCCTCCAAGTAACAGTTGCCAAGAAACACTAGATTATGATTATCAACTATAGGTTAAAGGACTGATAACTATATCGGATAAATACCCACTTTGATATTTCGAAAAATGCAATAATAAAAGAGTAAAATTTGGACTTCAGATTCGCCGTGCCCTTCAACTCTGAACCCGAAGGAAGTAGTATAGGAAAAAAGACTGCAAGTCTTGTCGTGGGGTGAGGTTCTTCATAAGCTATAAGCGCCCACATGATGCATACAACAGCCTATCAATCCATAAACAGGGACTAGTTTGTTGTGAGTACACACAATGTTTCTGGTACATATCAGTCCAGGATAATTTATACGTAACTGGTATATTGCCACATGTCGCCTACCCAGAGAAGCAACTCCTAATTACCAGATTAGCCAGGGTATAGCACACACCACTACCTCTTATCATGTGCATAACAATCTACTAATAATAAATGTGTAATGTACTACTAATGCTCTTCTTTCTTACAGTTCATTGATGTTACTCACTCGAGCCATAATTCATCTAGATAGTTCACCGTCCACCTGCGTCCCCAAGTCTCTTACTGATGCCCACATCTCCCTACTGTTCCTTCCATAGGTCTAATGTCCCTAAGCAAATTCCAAAGCCACCTCTTCTAGAAGTGGCAAATTTCGACTTTTTTTCTCTCTGATCGAGTGCCCCCTCCCATATTCATCTCTCGTTCCGCCAGCCACTAAGCGTGGCTCAATCACAACGATAACCCTCGACAGTTTCTACTATGTCAATGATACCGAACTCTCCCAAGGTCCTATTCCTGTTGAGCTGACCCCCCTCTCCCCCGGCCGTGTCCGTCTTGACTATGGCAATGGTGGAAGAAGAAGGGGTCCAGGAAAGCAAAAAGATAAAAGTTATCATTAGGCCATATAATTCTCAGAGTGCCCTATGGCGTTTCGAGTAACGGAGTCACTTGTGACTTTTGACTCCTTTTATTTTATGGATATGTGTTTGTTTAATCACATCAGTATCACCGCGACTTGATAGAAAATTTGCTCGGTCAGCAGGTGGTTAATGTGATTGAGGGACTTCATATTCATTCATATGGAAAGATCCAGAATCAGTATATGTATATATTCTCTGTGATCAGCGAAATTAGGATGCGGTAGATAAATTCTGTAATGGCTGATCAGGATTCATAATCACATAGTGGATCACAAGACATGTTGGCAAGCGAAACTGAAGTCGTGTACATGATATATTGTTGAATCAGGTAGATATGTACTTTCTGGATTCAATACATTATCTCTGCTTTCAATATCCAAACAAGTTGTTTCACCAAAACAGGACACTCATACATCACCAACTCTCATCACATAAGTCATCCCTTCAACAACCACCTTACATGGCACCAACCATCAATATTGACTCGTCATATATGAGTATGCATGCATCTTCTTAGCCAACAAACTCTCCGAGTTCCTTTTCCGCCATCCAGTGAGCTTTCTTCCCTCAGGATCCCTCACGCCCGCATCTATATAACCAAACCACACAACCTCAAGCCCTGACCCAGCAAGGGTTCCACCGCCGGTTTATGTTGGATTTGCATTTTTTTTTTTTTACACGCAGGTTTATTGTTTTTGTGCTGAATTCTCTGGCCGACTCTTATAAAATTGCAGGCCACCAAAGTACTCGAGACCTAACGCGCTAGAAGAAGGAAGGAAGGAGACATTGACTCTGTTATTGATGAACTGCTATGAAGCTTTTCGTTTCTCTCTGTATTATGGACTGTCTGTTTAAGGTACATATATAAGTCCTGGATATGAAGAACCAGTCAAGCCATCAGATATATTCGAAAAATGAAATGCTAATCTATTAAATTATATTTAATTGTAATTAGACGCTACTTGACATTACATCACAACCTCTGTTTTCTCAATAATGATAATTATGTGACATGGCCAGACCCAAGTCTATCACAGCATCAATATTGACCAGGGTTAGTGCAGGTTGCTAGGGTCTCCCCGGAACAAGTAGGGCAAGCAGTCGAAGCCGTAGTTCATCTCAAGACTCAAGACCCTGACGGTTACTGTGCGAGGTGTATGTTTATGGGGACTGCAGTTAGGGTCGAATATCTTGGATATATTGAATAATGACAATTTATATGAGGATGTTATGATAGGCGCTTACGCTTGGTCCGATGTTTGCGTGGCTAGACCCGAGTGGCGTTGGTGGTCATCCCATAAAAGTTGTGACACGAAATTACCGTCACCTACCTGAATAGACATTTCATGGAAAAGTTGATCACAGTTATTTGACGAACAGAAGAGAAGATTTCCAAAATATTTTTGGTATTGAATGATCACTATGTATTTTACAGAGGGTTACGCAGTGTGCCTCCGGTTTTTATCCAGCTATATATGATTTTCCCAATTCGAACTGGGTCGCGACATCCAGATGTACTGTTTTTCCATCCGATAATGACGAATTCAAGTTGTCCTACTTCCACTTAAGCCAGCCAAAACCACACCTTCTCAACCAAGTTCTTGGGAACCGGAGGACTGTCCATGGCCTCAAGTTCATCCATCTCCTTCTTGCCAGTGAGGACATCAACATCCTCCAGAGGGATCTTTAAAGGGGTTCTAGACCAGATCTTGTGGCCAAAGTATAGGACAATGAAGATAGGGATAGTAATGTAGGCAGCCAGGAAGTCAGAGACATTCCAGTTACCCTTGATGAAGACCTGGAAGCCGTTAGTGAGGGTGAGAAGGACTATCATGAAAAGAGTAAACCAAGCTCCGTAGGGCTGGAACGGAGTCTTGAAAGGCATAACATCGAGCATGTTGTTGAAGGCCATGGCGTTGCGGAAGCGGATGTAGGTGATGAGGACAACGATCCAGGCGATGTAGCCAGAGATGGTCGAGATGTTGGTGAACCAAGTAAAGACCTTGGCACCGCTGTTCGAAACGTTCAGGAAGGCAAGAAGAGCCGGGATCCATGTGCCCAGGACAGCCCAGATTGGCACACCCCACATTGTCTTGCCAAAGATAGCCGGAGCTTGGTTGTTGCAGCCCATGGAGTACAGGATACGGGAACCAGAGTACAAGAAAGAGTTACCAGCTGACCAGGCGGAGGTCAAGATGGCAGCGTTAATGACATGGTTGAGACCCTTGATACCGACGTTCTGGATACCAATGACAAAAGGGGAGGCAGAGGCATCGGCGGCACCCAGAAGGCGAGGGTCGTTGGAGGGAACCATAATACCAATGACCAGAGAAGCACAGCCGTAGAAGACAGCGAGACGCCAGATGAAACGGCGCGCAGCTTTGGGAAGATTACGGCGGGGTGCATCGCATTCACCAGCAGCGATACCAATGAGCTCGGGAGAAGTAACAAAGGAGAAACCGGCACCGACAAAGGCCTTCCAGAATGCAAGGAACTTCCCGGTGTTGCCAAGAGCCCCGTACTCAGCAAACGCACCAGGATCCTTCCAGTAGTGGAAGCCACGAACACTGTGCTGGTTCGGACCACCACCGAAGAAGATGACAACACCTAGGATAATCAAGCCAATAATAGTAATAAGCTTGATACTCGCGAACCAGAATTCAGCTTCGCCAAAAACCGCGACGGCAATAATGTTGAGAAGAAGCATAACAACCAAGATGATAGCGATCCAGACTCCGATGTTGACGGGAATATTCCAATAATCGACAATGATGCCAGCTGCGGTAGCTTCCGCGGCTGTCAACATTGCATACGCATACCAGTAGTTCCAGCCAGCTGCGAAAGCCAGAGAAGGGTCGACGTAACGCTTGGTGAAATAGGGCATAGTGATACCCTTCATGGGCAGATAAACAACGATTTCAGAGATGGCGTTCATAATAAAATACACCAGGAACATCATGCAAAGGTAAGACATGAAAAGGGGAGCTGGGCCGGTGTTGTGGAGGATAGAGCCGGCACCAACGAAAAGACCAGTACCGATAGCGCCACCTGAAGACATAGTATGAGTTTTTGTTCTCGCAGTGCAAAAGAACACGACTTACCAAGAGCCAAGAACTGAATGTGGCGGGACTTGAGACCACGCTTGAGCTGAGAATCCATGGAAAGATCAGTTTCGGGGTCGAAGATAGAACTACTCTCGACGTCGGTCTTGCCGTTTGACGCCGACATGGTCGGTGATATCTTCTCGCCCGACATTATGTTGATAGGAGAGGTTGATAATAGCGCAAATCCGAATATAAAAGAGAGTGTGCACTGGTGACAGCTAGATAGCTATAGATATGGTGCAAGATATAGTCGAATATCAAGCAGATTCACCAGTTATCGAAAATGTGTTGGGCAGATTAGTCAGTTGATGTTCGGCTTGGTCGATGAGATGTTAGACATTAATGTTGGATGATGAAGATGGAAACTATGGCAGAAATATCAGAATCTGAAAAGGCGCGGAAGCTGAGCTTTCTTATGATACTGCTACACAAGAGAATCTAGAAGGAAGGAACGATACTCCGCACTTGTCTTTCCCCAATTCTTGAACTCAGGTAATGACACCCCCGGCTTCCGTACTGACGATAGGAATGACCATACCACTTTGAGAAGGAATTTTAAGCTGGTAGTTACTTATCTCTAGCCACATAGCAAGCCAGCGACTAAGCCTTTATCTATTGTTGCTACCGTCAGAATTGCCCGATTTAATCTCGTCCGTGGGGACTAGCCAGTTTGAGGATATACGTAAAGAGACGTATCGTTTAATTCTGGAGAAAATCATCTAGAACCAGTTTTCCATCATGGGGCAGGCGCATTCCATCCCGCGCGTCGGGAGTCGGTGGCACAGTAGGTTTTTACGCTGTACTTTTCTGCTCATATTTCCCTACTTCAACATGATCTCAATTGCTGTTTAACCTGGACAAAAATTCCGAATCGTACAGACTAAGACCGACCGACCGACCCTAGACCTTGTTAAAGCCACATCGATGGAGGCTATTGTCGAATGTCCCAACAACCAACTTTAGTTGCGGCCTCAACGGATTACATCTAATCGTTCAACTGTATCTCGCATTCACAACAACTGGACGTAAGATAATTGCCAAATGACAACATACGTCATGCACGATACCCAACTAATCCCGACTTACAAAGTCTGGTTGATATTTAATATGAGGCAACAATAACAACGATAATGATACTCGCGTAGCATCGCTGATAAGCAGTGTCTAGGATGAGAAAATAGTGTAACAAGAACAGAAAACTCGAGCCCTATATGCATCGACCCTAGTCTTTCTGATGGCTTCTGTCGTTTATCAATGGTGAGTATTTTTGAGAATGCAGAACGAAATGAGACAACAATTCGGTAACGATGTTTATGGCTGTAGTACTGGGCACAACATCTATACGAATCCTACATAGGAGATTCATCTGCTATCACATCTTCAGGTCCTTGGCAAATAACGATAGACATCAAAAACATCAAAAACATCTCCAACGTCAGCGTCCACAGCGGTTTACAGCCTCCCCCTTTTCATCCTGCGCATCCATCGTAAAAGACCAGCCAGTGATCTTCAGAACCCAACTGTTCCTTTCTATGTAGATACGATGTGTGGACAGGATTTCCTAGGGCAACCCACAATCATATCGGGATGAGTTTCAAAATTCTCAAAAGTGGATTTGGCTCCCAAAGGGATGCACACCATATGCCTTCAAAAGGTAGAACAAGGGTAGTGCGTAATTATCTCTTGGCTAAATATATCCTGTGATAAAAAAAAAAAAAACAATATGCGATTTTTCTCAAATACAATAATATAAGCACGTAATAATCAGACCCACGCCCAAGATAAGAGTCTCGAGATATTCTTAAGCGTGTTGCCGGAAATCTCGAGACTCTTATCAAGCGCGTGGGATGGCTCTACCAACAAATCAACAGAACAATGCTGGTGGAAACTCCATCAAGCTGAACGGCTTGTGAATTCTTTTTTACCCCTTGTACTGGATGAAGGAAGTCTTGGCCATATCTCGTCGGATCCGAATCTGTTATTCAATACATGCTTTGGAGAGAATGCCCTGTGGTGGAACCGGGCCGTAAACGGAGTGGATAGCCCTGTAGTTTGATGCCCTATAGCCGTGAGTAAAATGTGACCTTAGATTCGTTAGACTTGCGCCCTTTGACAAAAATAGACACCAGACCTTTTTTTTCTGAGATGAGTTGCAGTGATCGTATCCAGTTGTACTCTAATCTGCTATTCTGACATAAACCAAGTAGCTCAGTGTAATGATTACTCGGTTACTCATTGCTCAAAAACACACTTGGCAATCCGGCGATGACAAGTACAGCACTTTTAGAAAATACCATCCAAGCCGTCTCTCCGCCTTCGTTAGTAGCATTGGATTGTCTGTTCCTTTCTGCTGCGTAATCAAAACCCGAGACTAGCCACTTCAACTTTTCTAGAGATATCAATTCCGCGTAGAATCAAGTCCCCCACACAGCCCTCGTCATCCCCCACCAGGCCGTCACTAACCTATCTTGACTCCACTTACAGTTAATCTCTAGGGCCATACTTGGTGTCAATCATCGACATCGGCACTGTTAGAGCATCGAAGATCACCGACTTGTAGCAGAGCTAGCAATTTCCAAGGAAGGGGTAGGATTGCATCAGAGTCCGATTTCCATGAACCAAGAAGGCGATGGTCACATTTGGTACACAGTCAGGATCAAGAACCCCAATCCTAGCTTGGTTAGGACTGTAACAATAATAATCGCAGTGTGCTCAGAGTTGCGGTTTTTGGCGGCTAAAATCAAATATGCCAGTCGCTTGTCTGATGGTGTTCTGCTGTTGTTCTACTGCATTATAGCCCCTGATCCTTATGTGTTTATGGTTATTCGCGGCTACATTGTATTTTGAGGCATAATTTCAACATCAACTCAATCTTTTTTGCAATGATAAAGTCATCATAAATTTGAGATATCAGAGTGAATTGTTGCTGATTCATCTTGAAACAAGATTGGGCATGGAGATGGCGATTTGATGTAATGTCATTACATAACAAAAATTAGTCCACTCTTTGCCATAAGGACAGGCGGACCGAAGTTGACGACATCAAGAGCCTAGCCATCGACCCCTGGAGCAGCGGCAAATGTCTGATGCCCAAGTTTCAATCAAGAGACGTCGCTGCAAGTCCGAAACCATGTGTCATAAGAATTAATTAGATATATTTCCCCAGATTCTTACTCATGATCGACAGCTTTACGATTTCCATGGCCGTCAGCTGCCGTCGTCCTGATATAACTTTAAAAGTGTGTTACATGCTTGTAGCTTTGTATATCCATGATCAGCTTGCAATTTGCTAGCTGTGGCTTTCTGCTGCTTTTTCAGAGCCGAGTACATGCAAAACGGAAACCGGCAAACAATACGATTAGGGCGTCTCTCTTTGGACCGCATGGCTTATATGGAAGGATTCTGATGGTCTTGTGACCAGTGACTCAACCTCTTTTTTTTTCATCTGCCTTCTCCAAGGTCAAAACTTCATTGTAGGATTGTGGCTCTAGTGAGCCCTGAATCCTACGCATACTAATGGTTGCCATGGATGTTGCTCGCATTTATAAATCATTCATTTACGGCAGGGTTAATACATAACAGGCTTTAACATGATGGGCAAACCCTGTTACAATTAGGGTTATAACAGTGGATGTCCAATATGGTCTACCATGTCATATTGGATCTTATCTATCGTTAACATCATTGGTTGAATTACTTATCGTGGGTCCCACTTTCTACATCTTCAACTTTTTTTTTTCCAGATCCCTGCTCAAGTACCAAATCACTTGCGACGGTTTGTGAAGTGTTGTATGCCAAACAAACATCACGAGGGTGAGGCAACCTCATCGACGCATATTTCCAGTATCACAGCTTGCCGACACAAAAGTTCTTTGTTTTCGTTTTTATTTTCTCTGTTTTCTATAATTGTATTTGTCTTTTAATACGCCTCAACCATGTCCTCTCTCGCCGCGCAGCTGGCGCAAATCTCGGCCAAGTCCAAGGCTTCCTTGGACGTCAAGGCCCAGAAGGCCGCGCACTCCAAATCTCTGATTTGGGAGCCCAAGGTCGCCGCTACTCAGACGTACAGCTCCATTTTCAAGGCTTGCTACAGCGGTTTTGAGGACCTCTGCGGTCTGGATGCCCGCTTTGTGTCCTTTGGTAATACCCTCTTCAATGAACAGAGTGTTGAGGAAGATCGCGCCACTTTGTCCGATGAAGAGAACAAGCAATTAGATCGCAAGATTGAGAGTTTCTTGCGCCTAGTTGCTAGCAGGTTGCGGTTGATGCCTGCAATCAAGGCCATTGAGTGGCTAGTGAGACGGTTCAGGTATGTCTATATTAATGATAATTACCCTACAATAAACCAGAATACTAATGAATTGAGTTTCCAGAATACATGAGTACAATACCACTTTTCTCATCACCACCTTCTTGCCTTTCCACTCAATCCCGGCCTTCGTTACAATGCTCTCGATTCTGCCCAAGCAGATCCCCGTCGAATACCGTTTCCTCTTGCCTTATATCCGTTCCGCGCAGAATCCCCCGCGACCCGCCATCGTACTACAAGCTATCAACTCTCCTACTTTCCTCGCTCTTCTTTCCGAATACATTCTCGAGTCCTGCCGAAAACAACAGCATTACCAAACTCAGATCTCTTTCTGGGGTGGTATCATGACCGAGACTATCAATGGTCAACTCGACAAGGCCAAGTCTGGACGCTCTGCTATTCAGGCCGATAACGACATGTCTCTTCTTCATCGCGTCGGTCCTATCCTCGGTGAGGCTACCGTCATGAAGAAGGTTCCTCAGCTTCAGATTGCTGCTTATATGGCTTTATCTGTTTTCGTCTCCAAGGGCGATTTAGGTGACAGCGCTGTCTCCGCTTTCATGGAGCAAATTGTCGCTGGTTGGACTTCTGAGACTGTCCGCTCTGGTCTTATCTGCATGGCTATCCTCTCTCAGTACCGATCTGCTAAGCAAGTTTCCGGCAAGGTTGCCAAGGCTCTCCTCAAGGTTGCAGATGTGGAAAAGCATCTGCTCGAAATTGGCTGCGAGTGGAAGATTGACAAACTTGCCAACGGTTTCTGCTTGGCTCTTGCCGAACGTTCGCTCAAAAAGGGTGATTCTCGGGGTTTGCGCATCATCAAGGCTATCATGACTGCCGGTATTCTCACTGAGAAGCAGCTGTTTGTCATGTTCAAGGTCCTATTGATGACTGCCATGCGTCTGAATGATGAGTCTGATAAAGACGGCCATATTAGAAAGGATCTTGGAACTGTTTTGATCGATCTTTCCAATGAGCAAGGCGAATGCGGTGAAGTCATTCACAAGGCCATTGAGGACGTTGAGTTCGATATGGATGCCCTCGAGATGAAACTGGATCTGTCTATCCGCCGCAAGAAGGCGCTGGAGCCGACCGAGACTAAACAACCTAAGATTGAGGAGGTCACCGAGGATGCTCGTGAGACTCTTTCCGCTCTCAAAAGTGAGAAAACCGGGTTGTCTGGCTGTCTCTCCAACGACGCTGGCGCTGTCTTTGATACTCTTACCCGTGTTTTCCTCCTCATTGTCTCTTCTCAGCCTGAAGATAAATCCGTCTTTAATGATTTCTGCAAACTGCCCGTTTTGTCATCCAGCTCTGCCGTCTCTGACACTACCTACATCTCCTTCTTCCTCCGTATCATCTCAGGTGCCTACCCTGCGCTTGCGCGTGCCGCTGCTTTGGAGATGGTTAAAAATCGCCTCATGAACAAGGACGTCACTGGCCAGGATTTCCAGGCTCTGCTCCCTTACTGCATCGCTGCTCTGAATGATCCATCAAAAAAGGTCCGCCAGGGGGCTGCTGATGTGCTGGTTGTTATCGATGCTATCTACCCCAAGACCACCAAGGCTCCTCAGCTGCCTATTTGGGGTCAGACCAAACTCTACACTGATGGTGCCAAGCTTGAATGGCTTTCCACTGCCATGGCTACCAACACCATCCGTAATATCCTCATACCTTCGCTGGAGGAGTGCCTGATGAGCCACGATCATGTATGTTCCACGCTTGAGGTGGTCCTGGATTCCAGTAAGAGCTCTCTGATGAAGTCGTCAGCTCGTCTGTCCCTTCTCAAGTTCCTTGCCGGCCAGATCCTCGCTACTCCTTCTCTCATCGTCAAGAGCCGTCTCCTCTCTGCCATTAACCGCGTCAAGGGTGTTGGCTCCACTACCCGCACTCAACTTCTGCTGCCAGTTCTTTTCTGGTGGGCGCAGCTGTCACCTACCGAGGCCATCTGCTTGGGCAAACGCGACAACGTTGACCTGGCCACTTTGAACAAGCATATTGTTGACGTCATTGTCCCTAACGATGCCAAGGGTCTGGAGTCTCTTCTTGAAATTCTCAAGAAGACTGCTGCTTCCGATGCTGCTTCTAATGCCGATGCCGAGGTTGAGGGCCGCACTTCTTTCACTCAAGCCATATTCAGTAGCGTGCAAAGTATGTGGCCTGCCATGAAGGCCGAGACCCGATTTGCCATTGCCAACACTATGCTTGAGCTCAGTCAAGCCCCCGAGAGTCCCGAGATCATCTACAGTGAGGCCGCCGAACTTCTGCGCAACGTTCAACTTGACACCGATGTCCTTTTAACTTTCCTGTCCACTCTTGACATGCCCAGCACCTCCGATGCCCACGTTGATAAGCGCCACCGCACTTCTCTTGATGGTCCTGCTGCTGCTGCTGCTAATGCCGCTCTTCGCCGTGCTACCTTTGTTTTGCAACTTGTTGAAGGCGCCGGTCCTGCCAACCACCCTGCCATCCTCTCCTCGCTCTTTGAGGTCTTGTCTAAGCTTCAATCTTTCCGTAACGTTGTAGGTTCCGAGCTCGGCTACCTGCAGAACCTTATCCTGCAGAGCATCCTAGCTATTGTCCCCGTCTACCGTGAGAACAAAAATCTCAAACTTCAGATCCCTCAAAGTCATGGCGAACTGATCGTCAACTGCATTCAATCTCCCACCGTCAGTCCCGTTGTCCAGAACTCTGCTCTCCTGGTGATTGCTGCCCTGGCTTCCGCTGCTCCTGAGGTTGTTGTTCACGTCGTCATGCCCGTCTTCGCCTTCGTCGGTGCCTCAATCCTGCGCCAGTCTGATGACTACTCGGCTTATGTTGTCAACCAGACCATCCGCGAAGTTGTTCCCCCTCTTTTGGAGTCTTTCCGCCGTGGCAAGCGCAACCCTGTCTCTGCTGCTGCTGATCTTCTGGTTGTCTTCACTGCCTCATATAGCCACGTTCCTGCCCATCGTCGCCAGAGTCTTTTCACTACATTAGTTGACACTTTCGGTCCCCAAGAGTTCCTGTTCGCTGTCGTCGCTATGCTTGTCAATAAAGAGGAGGCCTCACTCGCCATAATTGTTTTCGCTGGCGAACTTGCTCGCAAGTACTCTGTCCCTGTTCAGCTTGACACTTTTCTGAAGCTTGTGGGTCTTGTTTCCGAGTCTTTCGCTTCTCACCCCAACATGGCCACTGCTCTACTAGGTGACTCCATCAAGGGAATCCAATCTCCTAAGGAAGTTGCCTTGTACTTACTTCGGTCTATCACGACCCTTCTCTCTAGCTGCAAGCTCAAGGCCCAGGCTTCTAAGGTCATGGCTAAGGATGATATGGAGGCCGCACAGTCTCGCGAGCTGTACTCTTCTCTCTTGCAGAAAATTCTTACGCTCTCTGAGACGCTCAAATCTGACAAGGCGCTGCGCGCTGAGACCGGCGATGCGCTTGTGGCTCTTCTGAACCTGCTGTCTATCGGCGAGTTTGTCAAGGCTGTGGAAGGTCTCCTCGACAACACTAACGCTTCTCTCCGTCACCGCGTCCTCCAGGCTCTCGAAAGCCGCATTGAGTTTGAGTCCAACACTGATGCTGCTTCCCGCACTGTCCTGTTGGGCTTCTTGCCGGCTCTCATCGCCGCTCTCCGGGAGGCTACCGATGTCCGTTACAAGCACACTGCGGTGTCTTGCATCGACAAGCTTTCTGAGAAGTACGGTCGCAAAGACCCCGAGGGTGTCATTGCTGCTGCCGAGACTATTGCGGGGGATTCTTGCCTGGGTGCCTTCGACGCTCGTCTTCGCATCATGGCTCTTCTGTGCCTGTCTTCTCTGGTTGATGTGCTCGAGGACCACATTGTCCCTGTTCTTCCCAAGGCTCTTAAGCTCGCCATCACCTACCTCGGTGAGACTACCAAGACCGCTGCCAAGAGCGCCGATGCTGCAGAGCTTCATTCTGCCGGTTACACCTTCATTTTATCAGTTGCTCAGCAGCTGCCTTATATGGTCTCTTCCACTCACTTGGACCAGATTCTACTGGTTTCTCACTCGTCGGCTGCTGCTGTCGACATACCTGCCGAAACTGCCGCTTCTCGCACCGAGTGTTTGGGCACTTTGGTTGCCGTCCTGGACCCCAAGATTATCTTCAACGCTCTTGTCAAGGCCTGGGCCGGTGCCCTCAATGCGGGCCTTGTTGCTGCCAGTGCTCACATTGCCCTGCTTGGCCGCGCCATTGACAAGCACTCTAAGGCAGTCATTTCCAAGAATGTCGCCGCCCTCTCTGGTCTTTTCTTGGACTGTCTTGATGCTTGTCGCATCATCCATTCTCGTGGTCTTACCTCCGATCTGTCGTCAACCAAGCTGACTGAGCTGGAAGCTTCTGTCAATGCTGTTGCTCTCAAGCTGATTTACAAGCTGAACGATGCGGTTTTCAAGCCTGTTTTCACTCGCATGGTCGCGTGGAGTGCTACTGGCCTCCCCGCTTCCGACGTCACCGGTCGCACTCTGCGTTCCCTGTCTGTTTATGGCTTCTTGCGGACTTTCTTCGATGCTCTCAAGAGTATCGTTACCAGCTACGCCGTCTACATCATTGACGATGCAGTCCGTATCCTCTCCACTGTCCCCGGTAAGACCTCCGATGATACCCGCCTCCGCGATACCGTCCTAGGGGTCCTCACTTCGTGCTTCATCAACGACACCGACGAGTTTTGGCAGGGCCCTGCCCACTTTAAGGTCATTACCCCCGTCCTGCTTGCTCAGTTCGCCCGTGTCACTTCCACCTCGGAGCCCCCGATTGCCCTCATTGATGCCACCGTTGCCCTGGCTGGTGCCGCGGACTCCCAGGTCCACCAGAAGGAGATCAACACTGGTCTGCTGAAGCACCTCCGTAGTGAGAGCGCGCCCGTCAGATTGGCGGCTGTTCTGTGCGAACAGAAGATGGCAGACACTCACGGTGAAGAGTGGTTGGCAATGTTGCCTGAAATGCTGCCTTATATTGGTGAGCTTCAGGAGGATGACGATGAAATTGTTGAACGTGAGACGCACAGATGGATTGTCAAGATTGAGACTGTTCTTGGTGAGCCTCTAGACAGCATGCTGCAGTAAACGATAATGGTTGGGTATAAAATTTTGTCTTTCTATGTCATATTGTAGTATATAATTGCATTTATGGAAGTTCATTAATCAGTCGCAAATGTTCTTTTTCTACAAATTCATGACTATTTGATGTGATTTCCAATAAACAGGGTATCTGCATTGTGTGACTTCAAATCATAATAGTGACATATCAAGGGTTGCTATAAATATAGGGTTATTTCTTATCTTGCTACATTTTCAAAGTTGAAACGACTCGGGTTCTTATCTTTCTCATTGTTTGCAAGGATTTCAAACTGAAGGATATTGCCATAAGCGCGTTACTATCATTTTCACAATGGCTTACTGTGGTTTTGACATTAAGTTGAAACCTGAAAATGTGACTCACTACCCCCAGATTTGCTACCAAAACACCAAGACAAGAGCCACTGATTTCTGTGAAAAATGGCCTAGTATAGTCAAAGTTCATGAAGTAAAATCGGCAGGGACCCACAGTTCCTTCTACAATGGCTAGCTCCCCTCTCTGCACATGTCAGTCAGTGGACCTTCTTATCGTCATAACTTCCACTTTTGAATCCTGATTGCAGAGCATCGGATTTTCTTGTCTGAATTTCAACTTGCTAATTTTTCTAAGTGATAATATTTCAAAGTTAGTTCTCTCACATAACTAAGCTACAACCCCTCGTCATTCGAGATACCCCGCTATCCAATCGCCTTCGACCGACCCATCGCAGACATCCAAACCCACATATAAAAAAAATGGCGGCCACCCAAGACCTGGCCGATCGGACCAAGGAGGTCGTCACCTACGTTGACACTGATGTCGGTGTCGACGAGCCCACCGCCGATGGTTCCGAGGCTAAACCCTACAAGTCTCTTGCCTTTGCCTTCATCCAGAACATTGATGCCGCTTCTGTCAAGTACCTGATCCGCGCCTCCGTCACCGGTGCCGTTGAGGCCGGCACTAACGAGTCCTCCCGCCTTGCCTGGAAGGAACCCGCCAAGTCTGCGGTCAAGAAGGCCCAGACTGCCCTTGACCAGCACAAGAAGAAGCTGCAACGTGCCGCTAAGGTTGCCGCCGAGGAGGAGGAGCGCCGGAAGGCCCGTGAGGCTAACCTGGAGGCTGCTAAGAAGATTGTCCTGACTGAGGATGCTTCTTTTCTCAAGGCCCAGCGCATTAAGATTAGCAACAAGGACGTTGCGGAGGGTACCCGCGTCAAAGTTTACGGTCGCATCCACCGTCTACGTGCCCAGAAGACATCGACCTTCATCACCCTGATCGATGGTTACGGTCATCTGCAGTGCATTCTGCCTGCTGGTCCCTTGACCCAGACCTACGATGCTCTCGTCTTTGCTATTGGTACTTCTCTGGCTGTGTACGGTACTATCAAGAAGGTCCCCGAGGGTCAAACTGCCCCCGATGGCCGCGAGCTCCACGTTGATTACTACGAGGTCATTGGCGCCTCTCCCTCCAACGAGGACGCCATTACCAACAAGGTTTCTTCCTCCTCCAACCAGTGGGATGCCGCCATGCTGGACAACCGCCACCTTGTCCTCCGTGGTGACAATGCCTCCAGCATCATGAAGTTGCGCGCAGCTGTCGAGTGGGCTTTCACCAAAGCTTACCGCGACCTCAATATCACCAAGGTTTCTCCTCCCGCTCTGGTCCAGACTCAATGCGAGGGTGGTGCCACTCTCTTCTCTCTTCCCTACTACGACGAGCAGGCCTACCTCACTCAGTCCTCTCAGTTGTATCTAGAGACCGTCATTCCTTCCCTGGGTGATGTCTATTGTATTGAGAAGTCCTTCCGTGCCGAAAAGTCCCTTACTCGCCGCCACCTGAGCGAGTACACTCACGTTGAGGCCGAGCTCGACTTCATTACTTTCGACGACCTCCTGGATCACCTCGAGGACATCATCAGCCGCATAATTGATACTGTCCTTGCCGATCCTGTTGCTGCCGCTGCCCTCAAGGAGCTCAACCCCACCTTCACCAAGCCCTCCATGCCCTTCCTGCGCATGAAGTACACTGATGCTATTGACTGGCTCAACGCTCAGGACCCCCCTATCCTCAATGAAGAGGGCAAGCCCCACGTTTTCGGTGACGATATCGCTGAGGCCGCTGAGCGTCGCATGACTGACATCATCAACCGTCCCATCTTCCTTACCCACTTTCCCGTTGAGATCAAGGCTTTCTACATGAAGAAGGATCCCCAGGACCTCCGGGTCACCGAGTCTGTCGATGTCCTGATGCCCGGCGTTGGTGAGATTGTTGGTGGTTCCATGAGAATGGAGAACCACAATGAGTTGATGGCTGCCTATGAGAAGCAGGGTATTCCTGCCAAGGACTACTATTGGTATACCGACCAGCGCAAGTACGTATCAACAGGTTATCTCTTGTGTAACGAGGACTGTATAACTAACATGGATGTTACAGGTACGGCACTTCCCCCCACGGTGGCTACGGACTTGGTCTTGAGCGTTTCCTGGCCTGGATGGCCAACCAGCACACTGTCCGGACGACATGCCTGTACCCTAGATTTATGGGCCGCTGCAAACCTTAAGTGTGTCATCCTCCGTTATGAAAATGTCATTAAGTATTTAAAAATAGAGAAACAAAAAAATGATTTGTGTAATAATCTAAGGCAATGCCGTGCCCATCCATTGTTAGGGTTTTGTCTTTGAAGTTTTCACGTGCCGTGGCTGCCATGTTCTGAAGGTAGGAGTTGGTATTGGCGAGCTGTTGAGTTGATGGGAGATGTTACGGTAGATGGTGAGGGGTAGGTAGATGCATGTATGGATGGACGGGTATGGTTACATTGGCTGATGAATTGGGGTCAGTGCGCAGGGAGAGGGGGATCAGCCTCGTTTGTTACGCTACGGAAGCAGGACTGGAGCTTGAGGTTTGGTAAGGAGTATGCGGGGTTCGAGAAGGGGATTGGTTTTTCGTGACCGGAATGCAAGCAACGGTAGTGATAACTCTAATATGAAATCTAAGAATATTTGTTGAGAAATACCAACGTGAAGATTTGATATTATCATGAAAAGGCAAGCGGTCGCAGGCAAAACCTCTACATCTTTAGTCTCAACCTTGTGTTTATTCACCTATCCGACTGTCACCGTCTGCGCTTCCGGCTTTTTATCGGTCGATGTACTGTCTGACACCGCCCTGGAGTTCAATGTCGTGACTTGCTATCACTCACATGCCACATTGTCCAGTCGTTAAATTGATGTATGTTAGTAGAAATGAAGTGAAAGACAAAAAGATTTAAAAAAGGGCTGGACAGTACGGGAATCGAACCCGTGACCTTTCGCAGATTCGCGGGAAATGCGAAGCAAACGTTATACCCCTAAACCAACCGCCCATAACTTGTTGGATGATAACCCTTAAATAATAGCTAGATAGTTTAGACAGATGAAGATGGGTGTTTCTCAATATTTAGTCGACTCTGGGGTTATATCTTCCAGGGAAAGAAAATAGAGTACGAAGCCGTCTACCTGTTATTGTCTGATGTTGGGGAGTGTTACAGGTGGTGCCATGCCACTTACGTGATCCTCTATACTCAGGACTCTTTACCGTCTCTCTCCGGACCGCTGATGTCTATTTTTCCCCGGATCAGAAAAATAACATCGAAATCTCATTCACTTTCAATATTCCGGAGATTATATATTGGCATCCCGTTCGTTCCATCAACATTGATTATCCCTATATCCCAATAATCACTAATTGTAAATTGTCTACATTAATCCTTAAATGTCAAGCGACTTCCCATCCGATTTCCCCTTGAAGCTAATCCCAAATAATTCTAGTGCCGCACCGTCCCTCTCAGTGACATCTCCAGGGCCCAGGCATCCCCCAGGGTGGTCAATCAGCCGCTGTAACAGTGGGGCTTCTAGATTGGATAGCCAGAAGGTGATGGAAACCATTGGGGGCCAAGGATGTGGTGGGTTAGAGTTTGGGGTATGGGTTGGTAAGCGAATGGTGGTTAGCGTAGGTGTAGGTTGAATGGTAAGCGAGGCGTGGAATAGGTCTGGAAGGGTTGCAAACCGAATGTGAAATGGAATGGGCCATGATGAACTGGTGAATGTGATAGCAGAAATGGTCCTGCTTAGTTGGGTGGTGCTTGGATGTTTGTATGTGGGTGGTTTATAGTCGCCGTAATTATATATCATGCATCATTTAGTCGCATTCACATGTCCCCCATCCTTTGAACGGCCGACAGGTAGGGTACAAAGAAAAACACATTTGATTGGCGCCCGTGAATAGCGGCATACAGTAAACAATGGCCTATTTAGGCGGTTCATTGCGGACTAGGAGCTTCTTTTGACTCATCACACCTTTTCTAGAAAATGTTGCCCCTCATGGACATCCCCAATTGTTGTGTTCCTGCCGCGGATGGCCCCTCCTACTGTAACATGAGGTTGAAATAATCCGTATGATTCCTGTCATTGAGTAAAGATAAAATGCACAGGACGAGAATGGCACAACTTTGCCGCCTCAATGTTTCCTAGCTTAATGGTGAGATATATACTGAATATTAATTTCCAAAGTTGTTCGTGGTTGTCTTGAATTGTTGCTAGATAAGGTTGATAATATTTTGTGATAATGTTTGGTAGTAGTTCTAAATAAATGAGGGAACAATACTATGCTAGCAGATTTGATGGGTTAAGCAGGATGAATGTGTGGAGTACCTCGTACTGCAACCATTGTTGTTGCTATTGTTGCTATTGTTACTGTTGCTGTTGTTGTAGTTCGTGTATCCAGCTACATACTAACCCTCAACAACATTAACCCTAACCATAAGTCGGGTCACCTTGATCCTTATCACATAGCCTTAACTCTGGTTCCTGAAATTTTAGCTATCTAATTCGTGCCGAACATCACCGTGATATGCGAGCATTACGTGCTTATAGTCATTGACTGTTGTGTTCAAAAAACAACAGCTCCAGAATATCTTTTGTCCAAGTGAGGAGGGAGATGTAGGATACGTTGCGGTTAGCAGGTTGATTTGGGCCGCCCCAGTCAATTCATGGAGATTCCAACAAGCTTGCAAATCCTTCCAAAGCATTGCATTGCTCGCTACTCTTTTTTCCTTGTCAAGTCTCCGCTTCGACTGAACTCTTTGGATGTGGCCCCTTGTGAAAACGCCATGATGCAACTTGTCCTACAGTACATAATCTTTTTCGGAGGAAGTCGTGTGAGACCCTAGAGATGATAGATGGACAGTAAGGGACTTTATGATGTGGGTTATAGAGTCCTTTCATGCTCTTGATGACTCCATTTAAGACTCTTAAGGATGTTAGCTTGACCTTTGTGCAAAAAAATAGGCCAAAAATGGCTAAGAGAAGATTTGATGGGATGAAAGACACTAACATGGATGGCTAGATGCGAACCGCCATTGCTTCATCCTGGATGCCCTGGCTAAGATACCTCATTGAGCGAGATCCATTATACCATAGATCATTTATTACCGTCAACAGGGGCCATTGGGTGGCCTGCGCTCGCCATGTTGAGAGGGCTTAGAGCGACCTTTGCTTTCTGGAGTTGTTCTTAATGAATATTCTAAGGTTTTGCTCACGATATAGCTGATGGTGGCGGACTGGGCGAGGTCAACAAATGATCATGACTGTCCACTAATGTGGGCTGCGCCCAAACCAGGCCAGAAGCACAGACAGTTGAAGAGGAACATAGGCGAACAGATCAATGAGTGATAGCTGTGTTGGCGGGTATCAGGACAACACATTTCACTGAGTGGTCCTGACGTTGGGACGAGGGTTAGACACTGCGATTTTTTTTGTCGGGGATGCTTAACAGTAGGTAAAGACAGCGGATACTTTTTTTTCTTTTTCATGGCGTGGTTCATGAACAATGGAATAGATAACAAAGAATTATTCTGGCATCAAAGAAGCCAACCATAATCCGCCCTTGGAATTGCAGGCTAGACACGAAAAAGAGCAGCCGGCTAGCCCTAAAATGTTCACGTAGTTACTTAGTTTGTCTTTCTCTCTCGCAGTGGATCAAAGTATGGCTCTTGCTGCGCAGATGGGGATAAGGCCTGTCTGGTTCTGTAAAGGACATCGTGGCTACCCTATTAAAAAGGCTCACTCACCGCATCTCTTTCCTTGATCATCTTCACCGAATCTGGATTTTCTTTTTTCCTCTCTTTTTTCTTTTCCTTTCTTTCTCTTCTTCTTTCTCTTGATACTCTCTCTCTCTCTTCCCTCTTCTTCCCCTCCTCCGCTTCAAGGCTCTTTTCCTTCTTTTGAACCATTTTCTTCTACTTCTCTGCTAGAGTTTCTGGCGGATTGCTGCTTATCCGGCCTTTTTCGCTTTCTTTGCCGTGATATTCACGCCAGCACGCCTCTTTTCTTGCCCCTACTACACGACACATACATATATCATACATAATTTGCATTTTCACTTCGGCCTATACCCGCGAATTAAACTTCAAGCATCTTGTTGTGTTACTATCCAACTTCAACCTCTGCTTCTTCTTTCTTTGGACTTACTTTTTTTTTGCTTTGTTTAGTCCGCAAGCTCTGTCTTGGCCTCCCTTCCTTTAAATCTCAACCCCCTTCTCAGCTATATTTTACATTTAGAATTTCTACGGACGAGTTCTGGATCTTTCTTGACGACGACTTGACGATTTTACGTAAACTTCCGACTTGTTACACATTGTGCTCTGCCGCTGCCAACCGCTTCCTTTCTACAAAACTACCATATATATATATATATATATATATATATATATCCTTCTGCTTCCTTTTATTAATATGCAAGATATGTCTGGCCAGAACAACAACAGTCTTTT